>CADDXX010000086.1:18663-45299 GCA_902810485.1 Alauda arvensis | reverse complement strand
GGGCGCGGGCAGGGGCGGCCGTGCGCCCGCCCGGCACTACGAGTGGTTGCTAAGGAAATGGGGAGGGCGGCGGGAGGGGACGGKGAGGGGGACGGGCATCAATCACACAAATTCAATTACAGGTATCGCGGCTGGCCGTGAAAAGCTTCGCGGGGCTTCAAAAGCCGGGGATTAGCCGTGCCCCCGGGAGCTTCCCCAGGCGAGAACTGSGACGCGCAGACCGCGCCGGGAAGAGCTCGGTGAAAAGGAAGGGGGGCCGGGAGTGGCGGCGAGAGGGACACGTACAAAGGGAAAAGATCGAACCCTCCTCCCCGGGAATTAATCAGAAGCCGAGGCGTGAGGAGTAAAATTACTGTCGTGCTGGCCCCGGCGTACGACGGGGCTGCCACCGTACGAACCCCCCCGCCAGCCCCAAGGCTCCCCGGCGGCCGTGCCGACGGGACAGCTGTCATTGCATCTACCGAAAAAGCAACACCCCACCCCCCCCCCCCCCCCCCAAAAGAAAAAGTCAACAGGATAGGAAAATGCATGGCTACATACACAGTTAAACACGTACACACATGCACATTATCTGTACACGTCTGCACACACAGAGAGTTAAAAATACTGGTACTGAAGAAAATTGGAAGCCACCAGACACACATCCCTCAAAAAAAATTCAGAAGGAAAAAAAAAAAATCCGTCCTCCCCAGAGAGGATGAAGGGAAGAGTCTGGTTGCTGTGGTGGAGCTGATCCTAAAGTTAACTTTCAGCAGCCCATTTCCAGACAGCAGCGCTGAATCTATTTGGATAAAACGCGTGTGACCCAGACACTTGGCGTTTGGCCCAAACGCGTTGCACCGGCAGCCCAAATAAAAACAAGAGTCTGACTCTTTCCCTCTCTCTTGTACAACAATGAAAGAAAGTAGCGAAGACAAAATCCGCACACATCGCCGGGGAGCGAGAGCCCACTTACCTCCTCCCACCAAACAAAGTCCCTTTGAACCCTGGGCGACTGCGGAGACAGACATACACCGACAAACACGAGTCCGCGGGGTTAAGAGTCTGGCAAATCCCAAGCGGCTCGAAGTAAATCAAAACCACACGCTTCCATCTTCCTGATGAGCCCAGCGAGAGCCCGACATCCCCGCCAGCATCGCTGCGGGACGGCGGCCGCGCCGACCCTCCAAGCCCCGGGACAAAGTGTGCACTTGTCTGACCGCGGCAGCGTACACCGCCGGACACGGCACGACCGAGAGCGGGGCTTCCTCAACTCAGCAGCAATCCGGAATAGCCTTGGGTTGTCGCTGGGATTTGGGGGCTGCTTGGGTTTTCATCTGTTGTTTGGTTTGGTTTTGTTTTTCCTTTTCTSCTTCTACCAACGACTTAGTATTCAAAGTATAAAAAATCTTTTTTAAAGTGCACTGTTCGAGATGGTACTTCATCAATCACCTCTCTTATCGGTTGAAAAATCCTCGCACCCCCTTCCCCCATCTCAAGGTTTCTCTCTGAAATTACTCCAAATGCACCTCGCCTAATGCAATATAAATCTCCCCCCACTCCCCAAAGCCCTGCACGCACCATTATTCGGGACACAAGAAAAGCAAAAAGTTTCATTGAATAGCGTGAAATCTTCCTTACCGTTTTCATCTTCAATTTCTGATATAAAGTAAGTTTCAAACAATAGAGATTGCACAGGACGATTCCCGTATTCCTCTCTGCTTTTCCCCTCTGTGCAAGCAACCATCAGGGTTATATTCTCCAACAGAATAAAATTCTCTAGCCTTCCTAAAGGGGTTTTTAGAAAACGGGTTGGCTTGGCAGGAGGAAGGATGCCATCAATTCACCCAAGCTATCACCCTGCACATTTTGTCTTTCCAACAAAAAAAAGGGGGGGAGAGGAGGAAGGAGGGGAAAACAGGCTTATATTGGGGTGGGGGTGGGTGCCCTCCTCTTGAGCAGCCTCCTCTGTGCAAAATACCATGTGAATATCATCTGAGTTGGGGGGGGAGGGGGGACCGGGAGACAGAAAGGGAGGAAAGAGAGGGGGAGCAGAGGGGAGGCAGGCAGAGCAGGAAGGACTCAGGAAAGTTTGGTTGAAGTAGCCCCAGACCTCCTCCTCAGGCTGCCGGCGCCGGGCCAAGCCGAGCGCGGCGGCAGCGGGGGAGCCTTGGCAGCCTCGCCCGGGGGACGGCGCGGGGCCCGCTGACGTCAGCCTGCAGATGTGCCCCGGGCCGCCGCGCATGCGCGCCCGTCACGTGGCTGCGGGGGGGCAGGGGCGCAGCCGGGGGAGCGGGCGCGGGGGGAGCGGCCGGACCCTCGCCCGGAGCCGCCTGAGGGGAGCCCTGAGGGGAGCCCGGCCTGGCCCCCCCGGGGAGCCGCAGCCGCCGCCTCGGGGTGCTGGCGGCAGGCGCCGGGCACGGTCCCTGCCGGTGGGCGGCTATCTGGGGCCGCCCTCCGCTGCCATCGCCCCGCKGGTCCTGTGCCCCGTTACGGGCGTTAATAAAAGGAAGCTCCTCATGTCCAGCGGCGGGGGGCGGCGGTATCTGGAGTTGGCGCGGCCGGCGGCAGCCGGGCCAGCATCGCGCTGGGGCCGGGGGTCCCAGCCCTGCCCGCACAGCCCTTTCGGTTTCATTTGGGGCGGGGGCCGCGGCATCACGTCCCCGTCTGGCAGGGCAGGAGGGTGCGCTTGGGAGCGGGCATCTGCCGGCATGCGAATCGCCCCTGCTCCGGGAAGCCAGCGGTGCCGGCGAGAGGGTCACACGGAGGGAGTGGGCTGGAACTCCCACTCGCCCTCTAAACCACCAAGTTAATTTCCGATTGCCGAAAAAAAGAAAAAAATATCCTTCCTAAACCTAGGTTCTAAGGTTTCAAACTTCTGCTAACTGTCTTTTCCCAAATGGTGCGGGCGCGGGTTTTCTTCCCTAGCCGGAGGTAGTAGGTGTAATTGCACCTTCTGGTGAATCTCTAATATTTGGCTGGACTGTGGAATGATTGCAGAGAAAGGTCCAAGAGCACAGTTATTCCGGGACTTCTTYGAGCATCGAAAGAGCAGGATCGGCCTGCAAAGTCAAAACAGCCAGCAGRACTCTGATGGTCAGCAGGGGCTGACTTTGTGCCCTTTGAGATGGTGAAATCAGAGCCGTGGCGGGTATTCATGGTTTMAAATAAACTCTACACAATTACATTTGAATATGGAGACCCATTATAGTTAAATTACACTTTATGTACAAGTATGTGAAATTTCTTTTAGCTGCAGCTCTAACAAAATAAGCATGACATCCTAAGTAGTCACCTTTGTCGCCATTCATTCTGAAACATCACAGTGAAGACTTTTACAGATCCTTTTACAGTCGCCGGGTAAATTATTGTAACAATGGTTAGGGGAGTAGTAGAATGTATCACTGCATTGAAAACCGGAGCTATAAAATCAATGCTCCTTGGGAATAGGRGCTTTCAGAAAGAAAAGCTTTATTCTGGAAACGCATCTCCAACCTGCTCCCCCAGGGTTAATTGCTCATACGGAGGGCGCCATCCTGCGTCGGMGAGCGGGGGGAGCGCCCGGGACGTGCAGGGATGCTGGCTGCCCTGGGACGCCCGGGGARACAGTTCCGCCCTTCTTCCTCTTCATCCTGTACGTGCGTGAACAGTTGCCGCTTTGGTGCATATGTCTGGGTACATCTACTTCATTAAAACAATTATTTCTAACATTGAGAAGAGTATTTTTTGTTAATATTCCGTCGTTCCTGCTCCTGCAGCAAGTCATTATGTGCGATGTTTGCGTGGAAAGCCACGGAGCACGACCTGCTCAGATGCAGCCAGATGTAGCTGAGTCACATCACCTATCCCCAWGGACAGGCACGGTGACAGGTGCTGCTCAACCGCTTCTGCAAACTCAGTGGTACRTACAGAGAACTGGGACAGGCTATCCTATTGAAAGGACAGACTGTGAAGAGGCTTTTTTTACACATTCTGCATCAGAACCAAATAAACTTTTGARCAGACAAATGCACATCACAGCCAATTGCCTCATTGCTGTGGTATCCTCGAGGGATTTGGGAGACCTGCCTTCAAATCAGACCCTGCCTGAATCAGACTCAGGAATGTTCACGTTGCTGTCTGGCGGCTGYGCTGGGGACTATTCTGGTGTTAAAGACTGGCCTCTTCGTGGTTGGATCTGCTCCACTGTGTATAGCTGAATAAATACTCATCAAGCTAAAAAGAAAGACAGCTTATCAATGTCTGGTTAGGGTCGTCACATGGATTCATCTAAATCTAGCAAAGCAAAGCACAGACCTACGGACTTCACAAAACCCTGCTGCTTGCTCAGACCAACAAGTTATTTATTCCCTATTCCAGACATTTTCTTGCCTAAGACGACTGGTGTATATATACCAGTCAAAATTGGTCTATTACCAGGAAAAGCTTTGRCTTATCTTTAGAAATTCCTTCTGTGATTAGAATTTCTGACAGAACTACCATTACAGTTTGACTTACCTGTTTTGTTTTATTGTATTAAACAATATTTCACAGTGAACCTCATTCAGATAAAAATAGTGAGCCCATTTGGTGACTAATTTTAGTGTCCTTGCCCCAAATATTATCCATATACATTTTTATGAACTGCAACCTTTTAGAAAAGAAACTTGCACAGGAAGTCGTACACAGATTGTTAGTATAAATGTTTCTTTGCTGCACTTAGAAGTCTTTCTAGGAGGGATAGTAATTTTTGTATTCTTGTATTATGTATAAACCTTTGGGCTATTGTGTCTCAGAAGCTCTGGTCAGGATTACAGAAAGCATGTTACTCTTTGCCTTAGTGTTTGCTGACCATGGAAGTAAGTAGCTAAAGCATTCTTGACTTCAGGCCTTTGAATCCTTTAGTATGTTGGTCAACGACTTTTAAGACTGGGAAACACACTTTTTTGTTTAAATAAATATTCATATTGAACTTGAATTTAGAATTGTGAGATGTTTTTGGAGGTATTTGGGGTTWATTCCAGAAATCTTAATTTTTACTGAAATAAATACAGAAGTAAAGGCAGGAAGTTACAGTGTTTCTGTAATATGAGCTTTTTTTTATTATGAACATTTGGATATGTATGCTTGGCAGTGTGTTTGTTTTTGTTTCATAGGGGTTTTTTTCAGGTTGTTTTTTACCTGACCAGTGAAGATCTGAAGACTGTAACCTATCGTATTTATCCCACCAGTGTTTGTGGAGAGAATAAACCTTTTAAAGAATTATATATAAAATGATGTTGTAAATTACATAAATACTGTAAAATTTAAATATTTTATATCATTAAAATACTTCAATTGACCATGGAGTTGAAAAAGTAGTAATGATAAACTYGCATTTATATGTGCTATACTTTCCGTACTTGTAAGGAGAAAAGTTCATTGATGTGCATAAGGGCTTCATTTTTAAACCCTGAAATAAAAGATTCTAGGGGTACTTAATGGTGCTATTGAGATCCAGTATCTTTCACTGACTTTTCCTTGTAAATAGTCTGAATTCGGACTACTTACAAATCTCACCTTCCCTTGCAGGAAGAGATCTAACAGCATCTCTAGAAATGACCCCAGGCTATGTACGTTCAATTGTGCCTGCTACATTACATTTCAGAGGGAGAATGCATATCAAAGCGTACTTTCAGTTGGAAAATGCATCCCTTTTGAGTTCTTGAAAATGCATCCCTTTTGAGCTGTTCTTGATGGCCCTCTAAAACAAAATTCACAGTGATGCATTTGGCTTCAAGTAGGGCTTTGAGGCTACTTCTGCCCAGCAATGCAGTATTGCCAATAATGTCTTCATTTAAATAAGAAGAGCCTTGCCGAAGGCAGGACCCCCACACAAAGCTCTGTATGCTGATGTGGGGCTTATCCTCACCCAAGCCCYTTTATGTCTTCAAGGCCCTGTGAACCTGGACTACCTATTATTTTCGTTTTAGATTTAGAAATTAAACTGAAAAACTTAATGTCAGCTTGACATCCTCCATTATGYCCCAGCCAGTTTCCTCCCTGGTGAACACAGATGAGACAGGGCAGAGAGATCAGAGAATTTGAGTGCAGTGAGAGTAACACCTAAAACATGTAAAAAACGTGGGAGGGATGGAAAGTGAGAAGGGTAAGATTAAATATTTAGTAAACCTGAGATGAGGAATCTTAGACTCATCAAATTGATTAGGAAAATCCTATAGCAGAATGGATTGCCTCATATTTTGCAGGCAAATCAGATGAAACAGATGCTACCCTCATTAAGAATAATGAAGAAAATAAAGAAAACAAATCCAATAAAATTCCACATAAGAACAGGAATTACAGTAAACAGGAAAAAAGAATAGATCAATGAGATGAGGGAGTTGGTTTTCTTCAGAGTTTTTCCTGCTTTGTCTATTTCCAGCTTTCCAAGTCAAGAGAGAGATACCAGAAAGATTAGGTCAGTAGGCATGTTTAAAGGGAGCATTTCCCAGCTATATATTATTAGTATTACAGTTTTTCAGTGTATTCTTATTTTSCTATTTTCCTATTTCCAGAGAAAGTTGTTCATAAGATCTGAACAATCTGTAAGACTTAGCGAGAACAAAGCTGAGACAAATTATACAATATGTGGAAAATGTGTATGTGGAAAAACTCTATGAAAAAAAAAATTGGCAAATGGTATTCCTCAAAGATTAGTGTACACAGAAACATATAAAAGCTGTGCAGAAAATCTTAGGAAATACATAAGAATTTTTTGGTTTTAAAATGAAAAATCTGAAATTAACTCACAGGAAGACCTGGTTATTACCATGCGGAACACTGCAGCATTTTGCAGTCTGGTACCAGCTCCAGCAAAGACACTCCTAGTGCAGAATTAGGCATCTTGGTCTCAGGTGCCTGAGTGACTTGTTTAGTTTCTGAATTGAAGGAGAGCACTGATGAGCATCACAGGCGGCTCATTTAGTATCTGCTGAACCATGTAGTGATTCCCCTTTTCTTGATACACTTTATATAAAAATGTGGACACATACACCAATGTCACAGATTGTAAAACTGGATTATTAAATGAGCATAGATTTATTTTGAATGGAAAAATTTGGACTTTCCATATTCCTGGACGGTATATGTGGAAAAGATTTATTAAAGGTTCTGGGGCATACTGTGCATACTGCTTTGGACACAGATTACATCTTTGTCTAATTAAATTGGTTTTCTGGCATTCTTTCTATCTCACTGTCTTGCAATAGTTTATAAATGGAAATATCTTTCATACATGCTGTTAAGACAATGGTTTGAGGAAGAATTGAAAAAATTCTCAGTATTCACCTCTCTTGTAATTTTTCTGTGTCACTCCAAAATGCAAAAACTTTTTTCGAATGCTATAAGGTGCTATGTTAATGTGGTTAGTAAATGTGGTTTTTTTCCTCTTACCTCTCAAGTAACTTCATTGTTCATTTTTTACAGGATTGTCTCAGCACTAACATCTTGTGTTTATGGAAAATAGTGTTCTGCTTTGAAGGAGTTTCTTAAAGTCTCTTCAAAAAATCCAGCATTTCTCTTTTGTGACTTATTTAGGATTGGCTGATTTTGCAYAAAGCTAGTCTGTGCAGTAGTAAGTGCTCGACCCTCTTCTATGTGTCTAACCTGGAAGTGATTAAACACTGCAGATTGGTGAGTTAAAAGAACTGCCATATATGCCACTTGTCCCATTTTTTGCCCAGTTAACTCAAGTTATCTCTTCGTAGGTGCTCTTGGAGTCAAAATCCAGGGCCCAATTAATCTTCTGGTAGGACCCAGCAGTTGGTTTTATGTTAAAAGCAAGCCTCAACTCCTTCAGTACAAATGTAAGAGAAATAGCTTAAAACCACCTACCACTTCCTACTAGTTCCCACTGCAATCCACTGGYATTCACACACATAGAAAAGAATCCACTGTGCTGTTGGCTTTCACACTGGGGCAGCTCAGGATCATACCTATATTGTATTTAGCTGCTCTGCTGTGAGACCAGTGGTCTCCCATGAGACAACACTTATARAAAGAAGCTATAGAAAAAAAGAGTTACTGGTCCTCTAGTAATGACCACAGCTATTTGTCAAATGAACCTCTAAAAAACCTCTGACATTTATGTGAAGCTTGAGAGAAAGAGCAAATACTATGATGCTTGCGATTTATTTGACACCTTCATAGTAATTAGTGCGATGAATATTTTGTTATTCCTCTAAATATTCCTGAAATACACTCAGTCTTGCTTATATATTTTGTTTGCTGTTTGGTAAAAGGATACAGCTRCAGTCTAAAGATAAAACTAAGAAAAAGGACTTGAAGTAAAAGATCAAAGATCACARTGTAAGTTTTCTGGCATCAAGAGTATCTTTTTCACATTTGCTGAAAACTCAGCTGTGCATTAAAATCACAAACAATATTTTGATTCTAAGGAGTCAAAAGATTACCTTTCCTAGCTATGGGCTTATTTTCTGGGCACAATGTATGAATTGAAATAGTTTGGCATACTTCTGTTCCTGCTATAGCCATTAGGGGATTATTAACATCAATGTGCAAGTTATACTGCAAAAGGATAAGATTCAGTTTTTCTCTAAAGATTTCAAGATGCYTAATATTATGATTAAAGAGACTTGTACAGTCTCTGCTATCAGTATGGCATTCTAACATGAAATAACCRTAAAACCATTCAGAGATATGGAGATGATGTTCACAGATGCTTGAGGGCAAAGGAAAAGCAACTTGAGCCTGTGTTTGTCCATACACATACTTATGTGATGAGCCCAGATCAAAAGAGGCCTCATCCTCTATGTGGTCATCACTGCAAACTCTGGAATGGATTCACACTGATTCTTGCATCTACCTTCTGAGTTCTTGGAAGATTAACTTCAGTTTTTCTTTTATTCAAAACAAAACAAAAATCCACCACCACCCCCTCTCTGTATTTCCACCATGCCTGAAACACAATCAATGGTAATGACTTCTGTGTATTATTTTTGTAAACTTTTAAATTCATTATATATCAAGACATTTCTCAGCCAGAATAAAAGTACTCAAAGCAAATTGAGTAACAGCTAAAGAAATCTACWAGCTTGGAGAATTCTGGACATTGATTTTTAGTTCATTGCATCCACAGTTGCATGTACACAATTTCACCTACAGATTGGGTTGTCTGGCAAGAAATATCTTCTGCATAAATTATTGCATGAACAGTTTTCTGCATAGACTTAATTATACACTTTACACAACTCTTCCCATACTGATCTTCTGTATAAAGTTTGGCTATTTAGCCAACTTAACATTGTATTTACAAGAAAATTCAGATAAACACATAAAGAATACAAACACAGAGATATCCCACCTGCAGCTGTGCATCTATCATGAATTTTTTCCTGCTGCTTTTAAATGCAGGTCTTGAAGGTTTGCCTATTTCCCATGCCAGCTAGTGCTTGAGTAGTGCAGAAATGAGAGTTTAGTTTTGTACTTTACCAGATATCATTGGTGTTTCCTCTGTAAGTGAGGAGTAATAAAGCTTTTTTTTTTCATAATTCAAGGATCTGCATAACTCTGTTTAAATTTGTGCAAGAACCCGTCTTCACTACAGCTGGTACAAATTTTAAGGCCAAAGTATCTTTTGATAAATTTATTGAAATGTAGTATGTTTTGTAAATATATATTTTACAGCTATTTTCTCCACTGCAGGGCTGCTTATTCTCTTAGCACTGGCTCATACTTCTGAAGTATTATTTTAAAGCATCACCTGTGGGTTTGGCCTGTCCTTTCTATTTAAAGTCTAGACACAGGGTATTTCTATTCTCATCTTCCAAAAGCTGTCCCTGGGCCATTCTCTTTCTCTGTCTCCAGATAGTATATCTGACTTTCAGAGGTGAGAATTGGGACTTTATCTGAATAGGCTTGGGGGAGGGTCCAGGGGTAACCTTTGCTCTTGCTCTGCCCCAGAATCTCGGCTTTGCACATGAATGAATACTTTTCTATTGGGGTCTTTCTTCTGGGGGATGAAACGAAAGAAAGAATACCCGGGATTTCACTTTGTGCACTGTCTCTGCAAAGGTTTTCGCTGAGACTCCATGAAAAAAAGAAATTCAGAAGATTGAAATGTCCAGTGTAAAACTTTTTGAACAWGCAGGTCAGCCCAAAATTCATGTCACTGTACTCCACAGTAAATCACAAAAATAATTTTCAAACAAAACTTATTTACTAGCTACATGGTTTCTTACCAAGGATGGAATGTAAAGCGCATTAGTGTAATTCTTCTGAAGTACAACTGTAGTTTTGAAGAGTAAAAGTTATCTGTTGACTGCTGCTCTCTAAGAAGGRTGGAACCAGGTGGGTTTTTTGTGGGGTTTTTTTGTTTTGCTGTGTAGTTTTTTTTTTTTATTCAAGAATTTGGGGAATTGACTGAACTATCATGTGCAGAAAAGAATATTTTTATCTTGAGAACAGGAGCCTGGATGACAATATGCACACTTTATTAAGTATATAATAATTATTATTATCAAAAAAAAATTTATGTTATGAATGTTATTATAAAAAAAAATCCTCATTGTGCTTATGCATGTACATAACATACGTCCTTGTAAATGTGTCTGGATGCTTGCATTGCTACCAGTGTCTTCTGTCCCTTGCTAACATTTAGGCCTCTATGCCTCTCAGAAGCTACTCCAGTTTTTTCATTATACACTTTACATGAAAGACAGGAATTAACATTGTATGACTCAATATTAAAAAGCTGTAGAAAAGGATACCATTTTGTTTGTGTTTTCTTGGCTATAAAAGTATTTAATATTACACTTATGAAATCTTACAGTATTTTATTTTCAAGTGAGCCAGTGGCACTGATCAGCAATTCTGACAATAAACAGCCATCAGTAGTAGGATCAACAATATATAATTGCTTCTCTGATCCTGGTTGAGGAGAAAGTGCACTGTGAATTCTTCCCCTGACCTCCCCCTGAGACATATTAAGAATATTAATGGTAAATACATGCATTATTAGTGGTATGTGTACTCAGTCCAACAGTTGTTACCTCTTAGCTTGTTAAAGAACTTGGCACATACAAAAACTARTTTGCTGTAGATTAACTGACAAGATCTTGTGGCTTAGTGACTTCAATATAAATTCATATTAAAAGAATTATAATATTTTAATCAGGTCTACTTACACAGATTTAAATATAGATTTGTTTCATGAAATGATCTATAAGTAAAAATATAAACTGTACTTATGCTGGTGTTGGAGAGGTAGGCAAAGCTACTCTTYAATTATTTTATTGTCTATAAAATAGTGGTTTGCTGTTTAAAAAAAATCCACTAAACCTGATTCTGTCTTATGGCTAGAGTACTGTCTTTTCAATCAGATTCCTAGCTGATTGATTTTATCATCTTTAGTTTTGGACAGGCTTTTTTTAAACGTTCAGATGGTTTGATAGTAGTGAACGCCTAAGCAGCATGTATTTGCACTTGAGAAGTCCTCATAGCTGAGAATGGGGAAAGGGCTCTCCCCTTGCTGATTATACACCAAGATTCAGCTTTTCTGACAGGTGCACAGGCCCTTGAGATCTAGATTACCCAAATTATTTTTTTTAACAGAGCTGAATTTAACTTGGACTAATTAACTGTATAGTTGGAAAGTAATTTGTATGATTAATGAACATTGCTTTTTACCCCTTTCGGAAAATATAAAAGTAATTAAAAAGAATTACCCWTTTAAAATRCAAGAAGGGTKTGTGATATACTTCTCATCCATCTTTATTCTTGTTATTTTACTAAATTAAACATACCTGACTATTTTTTCATAATACTGGTAACAAGATCAGAATCTCTGTACAAATATTACRACTTTGTCAGAATAGGTAATTTTTATTTCCCAACTTCACACTTGGTCATCAGGCAATCATCCCACATCAGGCAGCATAATACTTTAAACTTCTGAGCTATAAAGTCATAGACTGGCCAGCTGGAAGCAAAATAGGTTTCCCCTTACCCATTGCCAATGCTTCTGGACTCAACCAATTCCCTGAAGAAAAATGACTATATACTTGGCACAGAGCAGCAGCTAAATTTAAATTCCTCCCGCCTCTATATACTAAGCTTTCAATCTGATTCAACACTGAACTCCTATGATTTGGCCAGCTTCTATTCAGAAAGGGATCTTAGCCATAAATAAATTTACTGAAAATGATTCTTTGCTTTCCTTTCCTTCATAGTACTAAAAGGAAGTTTTAGTGAAATAGAAAAAGTGGCAGATGCAGCCAACCTAACATGCAATCAACAAAAATTTTGGCTATTACCTGCACCACTCCACATCTGATTGCACTGCTTCATTTCTCTTATGAATTACAGGTGTCTGTAGCAGTGTGYATATTTAACCAGCAATCTGAACTGAATGCAAATTTTCTAGAAAGGTTTGGAAGAGAAAAGTAGCCTGAATAGTCACTTTTATGAAATGAAAACAATTTTATTTAGGTTCTCAGCTATTTCTGGGACTACACAAGATCCATCCAACATCTTTTGGAAGATCACTGCACCCTTCTCTTGTGAGTCTTTAAAGTGCCACTAAAATGAGGAAACATTGTCTGTGTGATTCAGCAGACATTTATTTAATCCACATGTTTAAGATTTCTCTGATATCCATGCTCTAGAGAAAATTTAGTTGCAGRATTAATATCATTATCTCAGATTATGTTATAAACAAGCCATGTGYGTTGCAAGCCTAATGGAAACTGGATAGCAGGTGAATAAATATTAATAACTTTGGCTGAAAAAATCAATACTAAAATGCAACTGCTAAAGAAGCAGACGCATAATTCTCTGATATTGTGAACAATGAGTTCTTAYTCTATAATTACTGTATGTGCAATACATGTGCTGAGATTTAACATGATAGCAAGCAACTTTTTTTTTTCTTTTAATTTTAGCCCTCTTAAAGATATGGAAGTTCTGTGTATTGAGTAATATATAAAAACAGTAGCATGCTCTTTGTACTTCATTATGTATCACTATGCCAAAAAGGAGAAAACARCTTTCTAAAAATGATCACATCCTGTCTTATCCTTATCCACTAATCCTTAAAGGAATAGTGATTATAAACAAAAACAATCTACTTTAATATCTAGCTGTCATGTAAAATATTAATAAAGCATTGTGGTGATTACTTACTGCTTAASTCTAGTTGAAACAACCTCCATGAAAATTAAATTTTGAACACTTTTACTATTGTCAGGGAATCAAAGGATTTTCTTAGCCATGCAAAGAGCAGACATAGATCTTCGAAACAAAATTGGTTTGTGGGAAAATATATCAYTCTCATTAATGTATTAAAAATATTCTCTTAGGTCTGACTAAGCTGAGTTTTGTCTTACATTTAAATGTGTAGTTTGCAAATAATTTGCCAAACACCCATATCTGAAAATATTTTTTCCTATGAGCCTGATCCCTGCCATACGTATGCATGTTTACTGGAAAGCCCACATTATTGTTATTATTCATTTTTGCACCTGAATTTGAGTTCTGAACTGCAACCACAAGTMAGTTGTTTTAAAGGGTAGCACTTTTGAGTTCATTATTTCAGCACACATTTTGTTTCTAGTCTCTTGCTTTTTAGAAYTGGCACTGGGTTTGTGTCCCCTTGAGGAATTCTGTGCATGTTAACTACCATCCAGATAGTATTTTTTAATAGAAGCAGCTTGAAAACAACGTTGCTAAAATGTTGCAAAGATAACTTTGTTCAGCAGTAATGATAATGCTTCTTTGATGCTGTAGTACTCCTGTGGGATGGTTTCATCCCTGGTATAGYCCCATGGACAGTCTTATCTCCAGTGGAAAAGAACTTCAGCACAAATTAATTTGTCTGAGTAAAATAACTCTCTCTTGATTTAAGGTGAAGGCTTACATCTAACTCCTGTTAGTTCTACATGGAGTTAGCTGATTTGGTTTAGGACATTTCTGGCACAGGGAACATAGGAGATTTCTTCTTGTAAGCACTATTCCTGTTGTACATCATTCCGGGGCTCTGTCTGTCCTCCCCCAATTTACTTTGGTTTATGTGACTTGGCTTTCTGAGGAGCACTGCTTCTCTCGCAGTAACTCACAGTTGATGTAGTGATGTAATATTTCATGAAATTAATATCTGTATTGCATTATGAAATTTGAATGCTGCTGCAGCTACACTCTTCTTGATGTAGAGCAGACACTGTGTGACTAACAGTCAAGACACAGTTGCTATTCTCAGCCTCGGTGTTCTTGAACTGTAACCTGTACATGAGAGCTYGCTTTCTGAGTTAATCATCTCTTAAATGAGCAGTCCAGAGATTTGAAAATGTTTTTTAAATTCAGCTTTGTTGTCACTGCTCACAACAGTTATAGTTCTAAAGGGGAATTCACATTCAAATTTGTTTTGTTCTTATGAGAATTCTGCTGGGACCCTCGTATATGCAATTATGGTATTATTTTTATACTTTCGCCAGTTCTTCAATATTTTGTCTTCCAAAATAATAGATTACATGCAATGTTGCCAGAGTCCTGTCATATGCAAGGARCATTGATCCAGTTACAGAATTTTTGTCAAGCTTGCACTCAAAGAATGTATTGACTGCTCAGCCTTAGTCTTCATAAGCAAAGAGCATTAAAACAAAGCTCCTGTTTGTGGTCAGGGCTTGTACTGCATTTAGAACCACCTGGCAATGACCTGATAAAGTCTAGATGAATTTTAAATTTGCAAAACAGKTAGAACTATTTTAAACAGATTAACTAAATTCAGCTCAGCCGAACAGTGTCACCTTTCCATTATGAAACACAAATTTGCTCCCTTTCTATTAAGCAGCTTCAATCACATTAACCTCAGTCTTTTGATTCTTCATTTAAGTACAACAAAATAATCACCTTGTTTTCTAGTGTTGCAGTTCACTTTTGCAGGACTATAAGTAACATGTTTCCACATCTAACAAAAATACAACTTTCACTGCATGGAGTTTGACAAAACAAAATCTTTCACTTTTTTAGAGTAAAATAGACACAGATGCAGAAATTACACTGAAATAAAAGCATGCTGCCATTAAAATAWATATGTACACACTGTATACTATACTGCAATAGGTAATACATACACAGTAGCACTGTAAACTTGTTCTTTTGCAATGTTTAATATAAATTAATAACTGTAAGAGTTTTACAAATAGTCATAAAATTAATCAGTCTTTTAAATAAAAGCAATAGAAGTAGCAAAGATTAACTTTTATGACAGATATCAGTTTTGAGCATTGTAATTTGTTTCTGTAGATAAGTTAGTGTTCTAGTAAAGATGTGTCTAGATCATGTCACCAAAAATAATCACTTGCCTCATCAACAATCAAAATTGCCCAGAGTTCTATTAAAGGAAATAGAACACAACCACTTTATAATCTTGAGGAAAATTGAGCGAACAATTGTCAGGGAAATGAATGAACTAGTTATTTACCAAGTGAACTGCAACACTAATCTAGTTCAGTTTGTATTTTTAGTTTTTCTGAYGGAAACTATCTCCAGCAACTCATTTAACACAATCTAAATTAAAACTAGAATAGGAATACCACCAAAATTACATTTGTCTTGGCTAGCTATAATCAAAAGCTCATTTGCAAGCACCTGCAAGCAGCATCTGTTGCCAAATAGAGAAGGCAATATTATGTTTCATTTGACACAATAAATTTTCTGAAGTACAGAATTTGAAACGTTTGCAGAACAAAGAACTTCTTGTAACCATGACTGATTATAATTATGAGTAGTTCGGCACTGCTGAGGTACCTTGGAATGCTCATTGTTTAATCTGGAAACAATCTACTAAAACATGGTGTATTACCTGTGAATACGYACAAAATGAAGAGTTTCATTGTCTTAATCACTAGAATGTTATAGTTGGAATTAAGTAGATTTATTGTGATCAAACTATTTTGTACTAAAAAGAGTTTGAAGCAAAATAAATAAGCAAATAAAAATGCAACAAGAACAAAACTATCCCCCCAAAAACCCCAGCAAACAAGCTAACCAAAAAAAAAACCAAAACGAAAAAAACCTAGAAAACCAAACAAAAACCCATCTGCCTCTAAAGAGTGAATAAAACAAAACCAGAACCAAAACAAACACAAACAATAAAACCACCACAATGCTTCCCTCTATAACACACATACCAAAACAAAATGAAAACAAAACAAAACAAAACAAAACAACTCAACAAAACAAAAAAGCACCCAAGAGTAAATCCAGCAAATCAAAGCAAACACTCAAACAAATAACTTTCTCTCAGAAAATACATGGACTGGCTATCTTTTGTGAACACATAACTACAAAAGATGACTTAAACAGCTACAAGAAGACTGCTATCMCATGTTTTACTGGACTTTAAAAAAAAGCTTCAAATATAATCTAAGATAAAGGAAGTATAGCATCATTTTACCAAAATAATAACAAACATTCAAGAATTCTAGACAGGCATATTTTTCTGAGGTTATGTAATATGCCTGTAACTAGCTACAGCAGTCTTCATTAGCCTCACCTGCACTCCCAAAACCACAAACAAATCTTATATATATTTCTGCCAAAACTTTACAGAAATGTTTGCACCAAACTCCCAAAATGACTTTTTTTTCACAGCAGCAAAATGCAGATAAATGTAGCAGCTGCATTTAATGCCACTAACAAAAATTGAAAATCTGCAGAACAATTCAGTTTTTTCATGAGGAAATTGCATCAGTAAGTTTGTCTCAGTAGTCCTTTGCATGTTGAGTTCGGGAAGGCAGGCATGGTCTGCTCTTCCTTGTAACCTCATAACATTATGTGCAAGATCTTCCTTTTGCTYGATAATTTCATCGCAATAAGAAGTTTGCTGTACTGATGTATTCCAAAAAGCAAGGTGAGTCAGGGGCTCCGCACAGCATGCACATTCCAGATGAATCATTACTGTATAATAATTTTTTTACTCTTCATGTAAATGCTGATCTGATGTCTTGTGATCACACCAAATCTGAATGGCAGGTAACGCTCCCTTGGGGTGAGACAGTCACAGCAGAAATCACCAGCCCCAAGCTTTGGTATCTGGTTCAGCAGGTTCAGCTCATCCATGAATTATACCCTGGYTTGTGACACAGTTGTGACTGACATCTTATTCTTAACCATACTAAAACCACCAGCACCATATGGTACGTATTACATGGAGAAGCTGCCTGCTTATCTGTTGCAGAGGCAGAGCTGTGAGAGGTTTTAAGCAGTGCCAATGTTCCAGAGATATGGGCCTAATCAAATAGACCCAGCTAAGTACAATACTTCCTTACTAAGTAATGAGTGAAATCAAAGACATCTGTCCTTCTGCAGGTTGTTACCATGACATCCATCTTGACCTGAATGGTTTACAACACACAAATTTAGGTTTACCAAGAAGCCTGGCTCTTGCTAGACAGGCATGGCTGACAAGGGAATTGCTGGTCAACTAAAGGGAAAGAAACAGGCAGGACAACCAACTTCAACTAGCATTGCTCTTCCTATTGTACCCAGGACACCATTGGCCTTCTTGGCCACAAGGACACACTACGGCCAGCTCATAAATCAGTTTGTCATCTTACTCAGGCTTGGTAGTTCTCAATGTTCATTTAAYGCCCTGGAATTTTTAATATTACCTTTGTAGAGTTAAAAATTGACAGTAGCTAAACAAATCCTCGTTTCATAGAATGCACGAGTCCCAATATTAGCATTTAATAGAGGTGTTAATTCCAAACAAACAACTGTTACTTAGACATGAATGGAGAGAAAAAATTGAGAAATTACCCTACTCTTGACATACTCCCCAACGTTCCTGATTGTTGAAAGTACTGATGAAAGAGATTACTCCTAGCTTTTTTCGTAAGGAAGACCTGTTCTTCATCACTGCCTTGATTTGCTTCAATTTACTTGTCACGATTTTTCTAGAGGCTAGCTCTGTTTTAGTCTAAACTAGGTTCTCTTAAAAACTGGTAATGCATTTTAGGCTGTAAAAGAAAATGGATTATTGTCKGTGGTACTGATTCAATCAACCCTGAGGAAAAAGCTCAGGAAAAGAACCTTTGGGTTCTGAGCATATCCAGGGTGTAAGCAGAAAGGCTTCAGAGAACACGGAAGATACTGTGGCGCTGCAGGGAATATCTAAGTCTATCTCCTCAGGGTCCAACTATTAATAGGACAGAGATTTCTGAACCTGCCTACTGCCAATTTTCTTTAATAACCACTCACAAATCTGAATTCTACACACTWTTTTAGCAAGTTCATATGTAATCTTAAAACATACTTCATGGCAATGAGTTTCATAATTTAATGTAAAGCATTATGTGAGGTATTTTCATTTAAATCTATTCTGGTATTTTACTTGGATGATGTTTGGTTTTGGTACGAAAAATAACGAATATTGCATCTTCCCTAGAGCACTTGTTTGTAGACTATCCTATTTCCTCAGTACTTTAGTTTGGGTTTGGTTTTGGAAGGCAGGAGGCGTGGGTTAGTATTTTTCTTCTTTTTAAACACAAGAGGCTACTGAGTTTAACATTTTTTCTTCTACTTATCAATGTCACAACAGAAGAAGTCATCCAGCGTAAATGAAGTATTTGAGCAGTATTAATAAGGTGAAAGGATAGCAGAATACAAAGCATTTAAACACAAATGAAGGAAAAAACCCTAAGGAGACAATGCTATAAATCTAAGCCTGAAAATGTAGTTATTTGAATTCTTAATTAAAAATACTTTAAGGTAAATGTGTATAGATTAGTCAGACTCTAGAGCTCATAGGTGAATAAGAGAGGTTAAACCACAACAGCAGGGTAGTTACACAAACAATATGAATCAAAAAGAAGTCAATGTTCATTCACAACAGCATACACCACAGTCTATACAYGTATTTAATCACCAGTTGTGAGGGTAAAATGAACAGGATTCACTGAAAACTACACAAGATGTATGATATTTTTGCTTACCATTTAATTGCTCTACAGAAGGGCAATTATACTGGAACTTACATCAGATTGGTTCCCCTTACCTCTCCCATATGTCCTTATATCRTCTTTACAAGTCATCACGTCAAATCACATAAACGCACATTCTAAAAACCATCACACAAAAACATTCTATGATAGTACAAAATTCTTTATTTTTCCATCAATTGAAAAATCACTGAAGTTCCTCCCTGAATAAACTACAATCTGGTTAAAAACGGACAAACATTATATTCCGAAGTTTTAGTCACTACATATATGCAAGAGTAGAATTTTTGTACTCAATACAATACAATAATAATGGCTAGAGAAAAGACTGAGATTACAAAGAATGCCAGCATTGAGTCAGAAGGTAATTCTCAACTGACATAACTTAGAAGCTGTACAGATCAACAGAACAGAGATCCATTAAAAGTCTTGATAAACTAAGTCTGAAAAAGTGAAGACAGATACTGTAAGGCAATACGGTATGACACAGAATGGGCCATTTGGGAAGCATGCAGTGAAAGGCACAGACTSGACATCTGCTGCACTTTGCACAGAAAGAYGTGCCCGCTTTCCTAAGTGTTTAYCTTGGAGCCAATAMATTTGTTTGCAAAGGCTCTGAGAAACAAACAAGGCGTAACACATTCTTGAGAGGATACCTCTCTGTTAGTTCAAAATGCTTGCAAGGCCATGTAGAGGAGGAGTGGTGTTATTCTGAATTTTGCTCTACAGAGTACAAGAAAATACTAAAGGAAATTGAGACAATTTCAGGCAATCTAAGAAATCTAAATGATAAAAGTAATGTATAAAATATGATTTTTAAAGTAAAAAGGATTGTTAGAACATCTTTGTCTATATACATGATTTTACAGAAGCAGTTAAAAAAAACCCTTCCACAATGCAAATCTTGATTTAACACTGAAGGCCAACTGCAAGTAGTTAAAATAGATTATTTTTATTTCCTTTTTCCACATTTCATGCTTTTAAATACTCACTTTAATTAAGAAAAGGCATAAAACATCCAAAGAGAAGTGATGGTTGATACCAACAAAGCTTAGTATGAAACCTAAGTATGTCCTAGCCCTGAATTAGGAGTACTGGTGTTTTGTTTTCAAGTGCATGTGTAGGTCACATTATTTGTGAAAATATTATTTTCACATTACTGGTGAAAAGCTTGGAGGCGCATTCTGTTTGGATCYTCTGGATGTCTCAGGGCCATTCCACATCGCAGAAGCAGCTCRATATAAGGTGGCCAAAATGACTCATTGATTGTTATGTAAGGTTCATGTGGCGTGGTCAGTAATTTGTTTATCAGGCTCTGGAAGACCGAAAGGATAAGATACAGGAAATTAACAGAACAGCTTGATTTTTAYCTCCTTTAACCAAATTCATACAAATTACTGTGATGTAAGAAATAAAGGACTACAGAAGAAATACAAGACCTGCTCAAAGTAGAAGTAAATTAAAAGGACTTCTAATTAACTTCAAAATATCTTTTTTAATGTAAAAATTAGAACCAGAATCCTCTTTTTTTCCCTGAATAAATGTAGATTAAATGCTGTATCCAAATACAGATTTAGCTAAAAACAAAATCAGTTTTGTCATTCTTTCTCAGTTCATGGAGATCATGTTCATGCTGTCACAATACTGGTCATGGGAAGCACACATGCACACATTATAGTTTAAATAATCTTACCCATCCCATGGTGCTCTTTCTATTTATCCTAGGTATTTCATCTTTCCACTCAAAGCTTTTAAATGTTATGCAGAYCCAATTTCAGTATATACAAAATATTGTTTGACCCTTAGTGCTAAAGACAAATTCAAAATCCTTACTACCAGATTTTATGTATTTGCACCCACTGCTACTAACAAAAGACACAAATAAACAACTGCACTTCTTTTTTAGAACATTCTGAAGAAGAATTGTTCCAGTTACTATCTTTTGTACATCCAATTATGAGAATTTACTCCAAATGCATTATTCTAGACAAATTTTCACTTTGYTTTTTTCTGACATCTGATACTCCAAAGTAGCCTTTTATGGCTGTAATTTTATCTGTATCTGAGAAAACATTTTTCAAATTTATCAGGGACTTGAAGCTAGAATGACACAACTCAAYAAAGAAAAACATTCCCAAATACAAAGATAAGGGACACTGGTCAGGATGTTGAAATCCAAAATGAGTCTGAATTTTTCAAATAGCGTGTTCTTCCAAACGGAAGTCAGATGTTCCTCGAATATGTTCACGTTTTCAGGAGATTAACAATATCAGAAAAAAATGAAGGGCAATTTTAAAGCATTAGAAAAACTTCAAAATTATTGTCTCGTAAGGGCTGTGRCTACTCTAAATTCTGATCTGTTTTCAAGCTCTGGCTAATTTTGCATGAACAGGTATGCTGATATATTTGAAGCATATAAAATTATTTTCATGGTGTAAGCCCAAAGCCTGGGCTTTAAACTGTAGTACTATGTCATAGGGATTAGATAATAGCATCTTAATACCAGAAAGTTTTTATACATTACGTTTTACCTCAAGAAAAAAAAAAAAATTACCCCAGGGATTCTTACATATAGAAGTCTAGAACTGCCTAAGGAGGAGGAACAGAAAATTTCACTTCAAATGCTACATTTCAGACAAGAAGGAAAATTATGCTTTGCAATYCACATCCATAAATTGCACTGTAATTAAAAATTCACACTAAGCAATGCTTGCATATTTATAAAATCAATCAGAAATGCATTAACTGGATCAATTGATTTACTTATGTCAGTTAACAATCCAGTTAATGCACAAGACTATTGGTCCTTGTGAGGCTACATAGTAACTAGTCCTTCTGTTAATATTTTAGAAATATTTTTCTTGAAATGGTATAAAATAGAGCCTGAAATGGACCAGTATTTTTGTTAAACATAGTATTTGTCTCTCCCAAAATGAGCCACTATGGCACATAAAACTTCTTTGAACTAAACACTATAAAATCAAGAAATGTAAGGCACAGRCAGCTGTTCTGCAGCCTAAAGTGAACATTATTGCCACATCTCTTGTAAAAATTTGGGGGTTACTTTGATAGGAATTAAAACAGAAAACTGACCTAGATTCATAGAATGGTTTGGTTTGCAAGGGACCCTAAAGATCATGTAGTTCCAAGCCCCCTGCCATGAACAGGGAAACCTTCCACTAGACCAGATTGCTCAAAGCTCCATCCAACCCGGTTTGAACACTGCAGGGATGGAGCATCCACAGCATCTCTGGACAACCTGTTTCAGCACCTCACCACCCTCAGAGTAAAGAATTTCTTCTTGACAGCTAATCTAAATATCTATCCTTTCAATTTAAAACCATTACCCCATGCAAAAAGTTGCTCTTTGTCTTTTTATAAGCCCCCTTTTAGTACCAGAAGGCTGCAATGAGGTGTCCCTACAGTCTTCTTGTAGACACAACATTCTTAATCATTCTAGAGTGACTGTCTTAACTAAATACCACATAGTATTATTTATATTAATAATAAACACTTCATGATTATCATCATCATAATTACATCTGAATATTCAAAAACTCCTCAGATCTCTACCTCTTAATTTTAAATCTTACCTCTAAAATTTCTTGCAATGTTATCAGTTCTACAGCTGGCTCTGCAGAAGAGTTCTGGAAAGATAAYCATACCCCAGCCAAATTAACAAAAACCCAAACTAAACAGGAAAAATGTTAATTGACAAAGTAAAATAATTACATAATTATTTGATTGCATAGTACACAACAGATGAAAATTTTTACTTAGATTTARTCCCAACAGCAATACAAGGTAGCATTTAAATCTACCAGTTCAAAATCCTACACTTCAAATCTAACTTTTTTTGAATTATCAAGAAAGATTAATCTAAAGTGATCCTAATGTTTTTACCTGTGTTTAYATTTAAATAAAACCAAGTGCATCACATTTATAATGTAGTATAAAACCTTCTATGAACTAGATTTGTTAGAGGAAAAAATATTTTTCGTAAGCTTTAAATAAATGTTTATAACACAAATTTGACACAACTCAAGTCTTCATTTCATAGTGCCTTAATATTTTTACATTATTTTAAAGTGAATCCTTACTTGCTTTGAATTAAACTAAAAAAATTATCAAGGTTAATAAATACAGGTTAAAATTTTTGGTGGAAATAAAAGGCAATGATAAAATATCACTAGAAGATCACTTATTTTCCTTTGTAGCAAGCAAATCAAGCCATTTGTTTATAGAGATTCCTTTGGCAGCAAYGTCAGTGGATCTGCCTGTACTGTTGCACGGTAAACCTGATTCTTCAATTTTCTGGTTTCATTCTTTTTCCCCATGCACTTCAGTTTCAACAAAAAAAGAGGAGATACTATTCCACTGGGTTTCTCAGTATTACTGTTGAATATATCAATTGAGTCCTAAGATATTACCAGGTGTGCAGCACCTTATACAAACTCCACTTCTGGAAAAGAGGAAGAATACAAGAACGAAAGAATATGTGAAAGGCAAGTTCTGGATCCTTTTTCCAGTCACAGTTTGTAAGTCTCACCTGCTRAGAGTCAGAAGTTTCAGTTTCTAGGGAGAGCCTGCTCCATGGAAACTCTGCAAATCCTGGAGCTATGGCCCAACATCTATCTATGTGCCTTTATCTTGATACTTGGCTGAGGAAATAGGATCTACATTACCCATCTGCAAAAAGTTCCTTAGAGCAAACGTGAAAGTACTTCTCAACTTCTGCTAATATATTTCCCCGGTCAAAATTACTACTAATGCAGTAAGTACCACAAATCACTTACTGYTTATAAAGCATTTCATTATTTAGCCCAAAAGGCACCTTCTTCGCCCTTCCAATCAGACAGATTTGCATAAAGAATATTCCTCAGCCTCTGATTTTTCATATTATTATCTTGAAAAAAAAAGTCTAGGTTTTTATCCTAGATTTAAAATGCAAGATAATTGTTACTACAGTCACTACACCCARTCTTCACTCCCAATCCCACATGCATGTCATCAGGTGAAAGGAGGGTGGAACCAGACCAGCAAGGCCTAGAGAAGTTCGACCTTTGTTGCAGCCATGTCCTACAGACATCAACCCTGCACATGTGCCCTCACACGGGACCACTGTGAACGCAAAGTGAAGCAAAATTACTGATGTGCAGAGTTAAGTGTTTGGTGCTGCTGGACTATTGAACTAAGCTGATAATAGTAAATAATGTGTTCTCCTGAATCAGCATATCAGCAAATTTCAAAGCCAGTGATTTCTGACAATCAATAAATGTAGGCAAAAAATGGCTGGCTGCCCTGCCTTCACAGTCAGTAACTTAGATGCAGATTAGGGGGTACCTGTAATTAAGCCAAGTGATCCAAGTGAGTCAAAAGATATAGAAAAGCTATGAATTCAYGAAGAGTGAAAAGAAAGAAAAAGACTTGTCAGAAAACAGACCATGTTTAGGAGTTCAGGAAATGCATACATAAAATTTACGCTAAAGAAAGATAAAACTTTTTGTTKAAATTATTCAAACTACTTTTTTTSTTTAAGTGAAGTGATTGGTGACAGCCAACATKGCTTCATGATAGACCATTTGYACCCAATTTAGTGGCCTTCTACAAYAGTTACAGTRTTTGTGGAAAAGGAAGAACAACTGATGYCATCTACCTGGTCTTGTGCAAAGCATTTGACACTGTCCCATATGAGATTGTTTCTAAAATGGAGAGACTGAGAGCAAAATCTGTCATATTTACTAACAGCAGGAAGGCATTGGTATGCAGAAAAACTAAGATTCAACAAAATAAGATATTTGAATAATAGCTTGAACATCATGTCTTGACATCTCCACTTGGTATTTTTATGTGCAAAATATGTGCTTATGGGCAAAACAAAGATTTTTTTTCTTTTTAATTAAGAGATCAGGATACATTAGCTGCAAATTACAGACAGAAAAASACAAGGGTGTAATTTGTTGCTTTGGTGATGGGTATGAGCTAGTAGTTTTATTTATAATATTGTTTCTTAGCAGGTTGCAAAAAATATGAATCCAAGTGAAAACAAACAGTGATAATGGGTATTTTAGGATAAGCTATGGAAGTGAAAAATACTACCTTTACAAGAGAAYACAAAGGTATAAATTAATTTATAAAAATTAACATAAATTGATAAGTTCAATTAGCAAAACAAAGAAAGAAAGGATATGAGATTGCTGCCATAAAAATATCAAAAGTAATAAATACAGGAAAGAAACAGAGCTATTATAAGGAAAATTCTGGTGTAAGAATACCAGTGGATCTGTGTTAGMCATGGATAAATTTAGACTGGAAGCTGTGAGACAGTTTCTAACCAGCGCACTGAGGTGCTAGAAGATAAAACACAGGAGAAACAGTAGTAAAAAGATTATTTATTCTGAAATGGAGCTCAGTGATAATATTGAAGAAATTATATTATATGGTTACCTGAAATAACAGGGAACTGGATTAAAGAAATAATTTCTAATTCYGTTATGTTAAGGGTGCCTGAAATCRAAACCAAAACCTGCCTTTTTTTCATAGCTCTTTTTGTACCTATCAAATAGTAATGTTAATAATTTTATTTTTACTGCACACTTTGAATTTATTATGCAAAATATTCCCTGGCTGCCTATTTTCCCTGAAGTTTTAAGATAGTTTTTGACCCAGTTTGCCTGAACAAAAGCTGATGGTTAACATTCCAAACGACTCTGTAATTATAAACACTTCTCCTTATTGTTCCAAAAACATTGCTAGACAATTAAAATTTGCTTTGCCAAGGAAAATAGGACTCTACTGGCCCAGTCAAGTAAAAAAAAAAATAAAAAAAAAAAAAAAAAAAAAAAAAAAAATAAAAAAACAAAAAAGGACAACGCAGACATAGCTTTAAAAACTCCGTGTCTCTAAAAGACATTGGAACTCATTTCTCAATGAATGGCAAACAGCTGCCATATAAGCCTCAATATAGGACAGTACAGTGAGTCACAAATTCTTTGTTGAATGAGTAGTTCCACGCTCCTGACCATTCAAAAGTGTTGGGTGGATTCTAAGTAATTCAAAACCTCTTTAGTATGAGGATTTAAACTGCTGAGTTTGCCGACTCTGCAGTGTTTTTTTCAGAAAAACTTAGGTGACTAAAAAGAAAAATACTATTAATACTACAAATAATCCAAATAATTCAGTCAAAATAATGTAGAGATGTTAGGATATTACCCAGAAAATGTCTAGAACACAGACATTTTAAAGAATAACAAATGGAAGGTAAAGGGAGCTTTACAGATCTAGACAAATCCAGTGTCTCTCTATTGTTATCAGAGATGACTGATCTTGAATTATCCTGTCCTGAATGAAGGACAGTTAAAAACTGAAAGTCACCAGAATGCCTAAGATATGCAACTTCTGTAATTTGCTTGTCTGCACAAATAAGAAAAATCTGCAGTTCCTCTTGTGAGTCCTGCCTGTAACTCTCTTGAAAATTCTTCTTACATACTTGTAATTATTGACCTGTCTCTTAGGTATTCATATTTTCTGAACCGTAGCCATCACAATAACCCTGTAAATAAGCAACTGGTTATTTTTTGAATTCTATATTGCCACTTACTATGTATTTGTAGAGTGCTTATCAGCGCAATCCTTTATTGGGTGTTACTGTAATTTGTGTAGCATATTAATAGCAATTCA
>CADDXX010000086.1:0-14383 GCA_902810485.1 Alauda arvensis | reverse complement strand
CAAATTTGGCATAGCTTACAGTTCAGTAAGAAATACAATATATTGCGTCTAAATGGGAAAAGGATATATATATATATCTATGAAGAAAATATCCAGCTGGTAACAGCCTTAAACAACGTAAAACAACATGAAAAATACAAATTAAACTTAGAGGATCAGCTGTAAAAAGCATGCTTATTTCAAAATGCAACTGCCGGTTCAATGCTAGTGACTAAACAGATACTGCACCTAATTAAATATAAATGGAACATTTCAAATTTAATAGGTAAAGAAAAGTCTTACCTTGCTTTTAGTACTTTCARCTTTCTTTGGAAGAGGAAAATGTTCATCCAGGAATTCACCCAAAGCACGYAAGAGTTCTTTCTTATAGGTCTTCAATTTCAATATTTTATTTTTCAGTTCATTGATTTCTCTAGTTTTCAAATTAACAGTAAAAACAAGTAACTAAAAAGTCCTTAATAAGTAAAAAACCCTCTTATTATCTAGTGTCAGAAGTTYAATCACAGGATATAGTAGCATTACTTTTACGTTTCAAATATGGATTACTGAKCAATTATTTGATCTATTGAATAAAAAAAGGAACACATTTTAAGAATTGCTCATTTGGTCCTCTTGATATTTAAATTCTTCAATTTATAACTCAAAAATGTAGAWATACCTTGTTTCGGACTGTTGTTCAACTTGAGTATTTGCCTCTTCTTCAAGCTGATTAACAGTATCTAGCAAGTGTTTCTGTTCCTCATACCACTGCTGTTCTCTTTGAAACATGAAAAGTAGGAAATGGCACAATAGATAAATAGTTTCCCTGGGCAGTCAAAATAAGAAAAAACTTACAGCATTCCAAAGTCCAAATTATTGTATTACCTTTTCAGATCTTCTTCCAGTCGTTTATTCTTTGACCGAACTGTTGACAGCACAATTTCAAGATCATTTTTTACTTTCTGCAACTGTAAAAGAATAGAAATTAAACTATTGATTGCAGGTAGCCCAGGCTGCAATGTTTGTTCTATGTAAGGCTGCCTCTGTAAATCTGATAAAGAGGCACAAAATCATCTGCAATTTCTTAATAAACACTAAAATCCAGTTTAAAATTCAAGAGCTATTCAAAATGTCACAGTGACCAGTTGCTCATTAGTGTCTTCTTGAAGCTCACASGCCTTAACAAAATACTTAACTTTACCTGGAGCAGATTGTAGAGCACACATATGAACTGCTCAGCTGATGAACAACTGAGGAGAAAACRTCTACAGCTCCAGGGTTCTATTGTCTAAATTATTGCAGCTGCTGGCAAGAAGGAATCCATGCTACTTGCACCACATAAWATGTAAAGAAGATGAAGATGCATCAAAGAAGGACTAACCGCATCCATGAATTAAATGATCCTCAGTGCTATGGACGTATCTGGGACAGGAAATACGGAGAAATAAAACTATTGTAGTCAGAAGCTATTGGCATTGCTGAATCTAGGGAACAGCAGACTCTCAGTTGGCTGGGTCTTTCATTRAAGAATCACAGAATGGGTAAGTTTGTGTTGAGGAACACATTCAGTGCAGGTAGCTCCGAGTGCAGCTGCAGTGGGAGCTGCAGGTTGAGCTCTGTGGGAAACAGACCCCTTTGGTGGTCCCTGGAGGCTCAGGACCCTGGGGGTCTTGGGACAGAGCCAAAAGAGCCAAAAATACCTATTCTTTTTATCTAACTCCCTGGAAAAACCTGCCGCATCTAAAAGAGGAGAYGCAGTCCATGTGGGTGTAATTGATATGATTTTTGTTAGCTCACAGGGTGAAAAATTACAAATTTTAGATTTTACTATATAGATAGAATGGGGCAAAGATGGAGGAATCWGGGTGTGTTTTTTGTCCTTTTCCTCTTCTYCTCTCCCTCCATCTTTACAGTGGTGGTGGCCTTTTCTTGATTGGGTTTTGGTAAAATTTCACTGTCTGACATGGGTCTTAGTTATTGGTACTYAGAGGAAAACATTGCTAACGTAGTTTAGATTATAAAARTTCAGGTGCCATTGTAGGAGGGTCAGATTCTGCTTTTCTGGCTGCCTGCGAACTTCACGCTGGACAGAGAGAACTTTTAGAGAYAAGCAAAAAAATAAACAACTCTTCAAAGCAGCTGCCTGGCCTCAGCTCTCTTTCAAACTCTATAATCAATTCTCAGGGTGCAAAAAACACCAGAAAAACCTGAGAGAGCTCTGGCAAGAGCCCCAGGCAAGAAGCCATGAACTGCCAACCCTTTGCAGAACAGGGGGCCCAGGGACCTGTGGCCCTGTGAGGTGAGGGGACACTGAGACCAGGCAGGAGCTGATGATGCCTGGTCGTCCCCATGTTTACACTGTGAGGGTATAAAAGCCTTTTGGCTTYGAGGCTATAAAATTCCTTTGTTCTGGGTCCCTCTTCAGAGGCACCCAGCTCAAGCTGTTACTCTGTTRTTTTGTCATGATTAAAATAATCAGGTTGTGTAGGCCTAAGGGAAGAAGGAAACCTAGGTTGAGCTGGTAAGAAAACCTGATCTGTCTGTGTGAGTGTGAGATGTGTAGCTGCAAAGGGGCTTAGTGATTGACATCGTAGCTCCCGGACTGTTGGACAGGGAAGTTCCCTTAACCATTGTGAGGGACCACAGTGGGTCATGTAGTCCAACCTCCCTACTCAAGCAGTGGTCATCCAAGAGCATGTGGCACAGGTGGCATCCAGRCAGTTCTTGAGAAAATCCAGCAAGGGAAACTCCACAAATTCTCTGGGCAATCTGTTCCAGTGCACAGTAAAGAAGCTCTTCCTTGTGTTCTTGTGCATTGCAYTGCCTCTTGTACTATTGCTTGGCATCTCACCAAGAAGAGCCTGGCTCCATTCTGTTCAGATACTTGTATAAATTGATRAGGTCCCCTGTTAAAGCACTATGGTCTTCCACAAAATGTTTCTTATGTAAGCCTATTATTTGGATGTATTTTTTCTGCTTCCAATACAAAATAGGAGCACTTGAGAATTTAGTCAAAGAAATACRAACTCTGAGAATATGCTATACAAGCAAATATGCTCCATATATACAACATCTGAAAAGAAATGGAATCCTCAAATATCAGACCAACTGGCCATAGCTATACAGGCAAATCAAAGTGTGTTACCTAACACCTTTCCGATAGTGACTCTTCACAGCAGTCAGGTTTGCTGCTGTGAGTGACACTAGAAGGCATTAGACACAGGCATATTCTCGAGTCACACTGCATTCCTATACCCCATCAATACAGTGTAACATTATTTGCAAGACATTGAATTGCCCTTTCTTCCAGTAGAGGAACTCAACAAACTATTTGCAAAAAATTTGCAACAAATTATTGCCACAGAACYCAATGTCCAAGATAACTGACTCTTCTGTGTAACACATAATATTCCATAATTTTCTATTAAGTATGAAATGCAATATATTATAACTTTTTGTTTAAAAAAACACACACAAATATCTTAAAGGCAGGTATCAGAGGATACRGTCAGACTCTTTTCAGKGGTGCCAAGTGATAGAACAAGRGGCAACAGGCAYACACTCAAATACAARAAGTTCCATCTGAAAATKAGGAAAAACTGCAATACTGGGSGGTGACTGAGCACTGGAATAGGCTGCCCAGAGAGGCTATGGAGTGTCCTTCTACAAAGATATTCAAAAGCCATCTCGACACGATCCTGTGAGGCACTTAGGGGCAGAGTTTAGTGGTGGATTTGGATGGTTGGACTTGATCATCTTAAAGGTCTTTTCCAACCTAAACTATCCTATGATTCTATCTCCAGAGGTCCCTTCTAACTCCAGACATTCTGTGACAAATTCCACTTAGCAATTAAAATCCAGCCACAGATCATCTTGAAAACACAATTCTTACTGGATCTTCTTGCCCAAGCACTTGTACAATGTTAAATGAAAGCAATCTTGAAAAGTACAGTGAGTAGACTTCAGCCCTAGAAATGGGCCCTGTTGCATGATGTTCATGATGGCTAAATCTTTGCAAGGCATGGTCATCAGTCTCCTTGGCACGAGATTTCTGCCTCCTGGTGTCATCCAGCACAATGGGACTCCAATCCTAAGTTGAGCCCTTGGAGCATTGATGTAGCAGGGATGTTGATTATCACATCATTCTCATTGCATGCACATAAGTCTGCTGAGCTACTGTGAATAGAYRACGTGTCTAGAGGCAAAATACTCTTTATTGTGCATTACTCACTGACTTGTGCAGTAAGTCAGTTTAAAACYCCACTCATTACAACTAGGAAATTTTACTAGTTATACTACAGGGGGAAAAAAAGCATTAGAATAACATAAATGGCTGAAGGAAAATACACAGCATTTTAACAGCAGTCTGCCCTAGGAAATATGAAAATGCAGCAATTGCATATATTGTTTTTCKTTTTTTCCCAATAAAATATTATCTCTTACAAACAAAAAGACTTACCTCTTCTTTTCCTAATTCTAGCAGGACATCTGGATTAGTAGAAATTACTGAAAAATAAAATGAATTTGTTATTTTTTGCATTGGATTTATTGACACTGAAAAGCAGCCTGGCTAGAGAGAAATTTGTGTACCTTTTAAAAAACAGTTTGGCTCTCAGTAGCAGTTTAACCACATGTTGTGGCATCATGCTGGGCTAACATACAATCACTAGTTAAATTAGACTGAAAAAAGTGCAGTGTTAATGCTTGTGTTTCTTTTTTGATACCTGAACTAGCTCCAAGGACACTGGTGTAGRTGCATAATGAATGAACACCACATTTCTGTACACTTTATGACAACTGAGCCTGATTTTTTTCAGCAGAAAGCATTTAATCAACATTACCAATGTGGGCAATCAAATTCTTCCACTCTTCCAATGCCTTGTTAAACAGCCTCCCAAATGCTTGATCAGGACAATAGAACCTAGTTTTAATAACTTCAGAAGCAWKTCACTATCCTTACTGTTCACAAGAACAGCTATATGTAGGGACATTAATGGCCCAGCAAGACCAATATCCTATCTCAAACACTGAGCAACAGCAATATCTAAGTGAAAGCAATGTACAATTCAAGAAGATGGAAATGTTTCCCCAGAATACTTCTACAAAATGCACTGACTTATGACTCATGCTTTTTCAGAATAAAAATGGAATTCTTGTTTTTTACAGAATTCAACAGACTCCAGTCAATTCCCAGATCCATGTCAACTTGCAGCTTCTGCATAAAGACTTTCTTGAACTATTTCAATACATTAACAAGATTTATATTATAACAGATTAAAATCTTTTTAAGACAGATTTTTTGTGCAAGTTCAGGCTTGAAATCTCTAATCTTACAAACAATTATTTAAATAAAAAATTCCTTTAACAAAAAGGAAACCCTTAACCCTCTCATGACAGCATTAATCTTCTAAATACACACAGTCAATTTAATAAATTCAGAATAGTACTTTCTTTGGTAATGTTACAGTACTTACCTCAAAAAATTTTAAGAAGCTTTAGATTAGTAGTTTTACAAGCACTATTCTCAGATAAAATCAGAAAAACTACTGAGTTAAAAATACATTAAATTAAATGCTTCAATAAAATTCCTTTTACTTGGAGAATTACTGTTTCTAAATTTTGACACAAAATTTGAGAACTATGCTCCCAACTAAGCTTAAGAGCTGTGGGAGATAGTGGTCTGTCCTTTATTAGAGTAAGATCTCTTTATTKACATTAATATCCTACCTACACATGATAGAATTCAGTGGTGCACTTTTATTCACATTCTCTGGCATATTTGAAAAAACAAAACACTCTTCCCCCCTGCCACTTCCTGCTGACRTGATCTTTATAAACCCTCCCTTAACAATTCTTATCAATCTTTACAACTGCCTCATAACACTTCTTTATTTCTAGATACCAAATCTGAGTTCACTGAATGYTTGCCATTCAGTGTTCATATTGTGTGAGTATCAGAATAAAAGGCCCTGTCTTCCTGGGAAAGAAATCACTAACCATAATTTAGTGAAGGAACAATGCAGATCTGCAACACTGGGAGAACACACACCAGCTATTGCTGTAAATTCATTGATTGCTCAATCCACTATAAATTCAATCTTTTTCAGTTGTAGAATCACTACACTTGCAAAAATCAAATGTCAGACAGAATTGCCTAGTGATACAAAGTACAATTACAAAGCAAAATACTACCAGATGCTAGGAATGTAAAAGCAACTACTATGCACATGTTTATACAGCAACTCATATTAAAATAAAACAAAAAGGTATTTGGCAGAATACTGCTATTTTGCAAAGAAAAACGGAAATTATGCAGAGACCACAACTGTTTGAAATGGTTTAAAATATGGTTGCTTTCACTTCCTGATTTTGCAAAGGTAAAAGTTAAATTTTATTTTTATAAGCCAAATGTTTCTTAAAAAGTTTTAATTCAGCTGATTTAGCAGATCTAGAGCTACAAAAATAACACCAGAAAYTGAGAAAGAAAAAGAGACTAAAGTAAAAGCTTTGCAAAAATAAAATTTGCATTGTGAATTCAAGTCTGTTTGCCAATATTGTGCTCAAAAAATGTAGAAATGCCAAGTTATAACCTCTGAAAATAAGGTTTAAGATTGAAATGCTGACAGGTCCTCATTTACAGGAAATGAACTGGCCACTACTAAAAGCAAAAACCAAACTAACAAGACAGCCTGACATTCATGCTCTATTAGTAAATTGTATTAAATCAGAATTTCTGCTATTTCTATTTAGATAAAATTAGAAAATGTTTTCAATTAAGTAATTCCTCCTTCAAAGCAAACAGTAGGTAGAAAGAAGCCAAGACAGAGAGGTAAGCAAAGTGGACTCCTCRTTTTCATACAAGCACCATAGCTCTATTCAAATTCTTAGCAGCAACTTTTTTTTTCCACTGGAAAGGGAGCCAAAAAAGGCAGAGATTYGGCTGTAAAGTATTAATTATAAATAGACAATTTCTCTATTATAAAATTAAGATTCCTAATAAGAAACATTATCATCTTGGAAGAAGTAAGAATGGCTGAACAAAGCAAGTCAGTAAGCCAAAAAAATAGGCCAAGTATATTTTTAAGCCAATATCTTGAAGTTTAATATGCATATTTTAGTGCGGAAATCTAACAGCCTCAGGTATTTTACCCAGATAAAAATGAAGTTCTTTCAATTAATTTGCTTTAAGCCAGCAGCTTATTCATGAACAGCAGCCAGGAACCAGTASGTTCCAAATTCATTCAATGACATGCCTTTGGTCTACATACCTCAAAAGCACTGGAGGCTGACAGTTCTTGGAGTGAGGCTTACAACAGTGAACCATGAATTTATTCTAGTAGAGCAACAGTATCTAGTTATAAGAAAGGAAAAATATTTTTCCCAACTTCTCTTATTTAGTAATGAGATGCAGCAAGTACATAGTCTTTGAAAAAAGTTGGAGAACTGCCTCTAATTTTGATCTGAAAAGGCATTTCCATTTGGCTAAATGACAAAACATTAGAAATCACCATGTGCTGTCTATAACACATTCCTGTAATTTTGCAAATACTACAAAACCAAGCCTCTACTGGCATAAAAATACTCAAATAAGTCAATGTATTAATTTAAAGAGTAACTAGAAGTTTTACTAGATTGACAGGTGCTAACAGGTCCTTGACAGGAGACATAACYATGAGTACTACCAAAATATTAATGATAGTATAGCRTGAACTGCTTTAGGAATCTCCATATGGGACAWCTGAAAACAAAGATTACTTTACTCACACTTAGATCCTGAATGCTTTCATTTCCAGTGTCTGGCAACATCACCTTGCAAGAGAGTGAAATCTGTCACTCTCTTGCAGTGGTGCGTACGTACAAAGAGAATTTTGAAGAACTGAGGAATTTGTACCTTTTGACTGATAACACCTAACAAAGAACTACCACTAGTCTCAGTGGTTTGTGCTTCTCAGGATCAGTAAGTGTTCCGGATTCCTGTGGTGTTTAAAAATTCTAGTGCCACTTTATCTTGACTTGTAATCTCCAATCCCTGTTAATTCAAAATGGTATTTTACTACAATGTAAAGGGTTTATCACTAAAGTATTTCAAAGTTACAACTACCACATCATAATACAACACACCTTTGCAAAATATTAATTAAAAAACAACGAGATGTATGGTTAATGAATCAGCTTAAAGGCAAAATTAAGACAATATTATTTGGCAAAATATTTTTGTTCTAAAAAGAAAACACAAATAAAAGATGGAGAAAAAAACAATCACACAGAAAAGATTATGAAGAAGGGTAATAGGATAATGAACTTTTCTTATTTGGTTAGGAGATCTGCTAATAGTTGTTTTTCCATTTAACTGACTGATGAATGGTGTTATYAATCATGCACTTATTTGCCCAGAATAGTAGAATTCACTTTTAATTTCAAGTCAACTTAGAACTGAAGTGCAAAAATAATGAAGAAATGAAACATACATGWTACTTTTTAAGGTAGCATTAAATTTATTTTAATTAGTTATTCATTCAATATACTCATGACCTAGATGAAAAGTAACTTTGCAGAAGTTTACATAAACATTCTTTACAAAGAAACAGTTACTTACTTTCAGGATTTCTCCCTTGCCACTGATGACAATCTACTGTTAAAGCTTTCCATTGCAGCATTAACAAGGAAAGCTGTGTAACAAGAAAAGAAGTGTGTTGAGTTGCATTGGTAYAAAATGAGGTAGAACGGGATAGAAATTGAGTTATTACGATGATACAGCAGAAAACAAAAGAGCATCTATTACAATAGAACACTAGTTCCTTCAAAATATTTTACAATCACTCACAGGGMTCAAGAAATGTTTCTATTATTTTTTCAAAAGGGGGAAATGAGAAGGAGGCAGAGTTGTGAAGGTCCTTGAAAAGAAGGTTCATATAGGTAAAGTCATCTCATATAGCTAATGTCATCTCTGAACCTCCCTTCACGTACCTTTGAACCCTTCCCACACATAGTATCACTGGGCATCAGGGAGATGATATCAGCATCTCCCTCTCTACTTCCCTGAGGAAGCTGTGGAGAGGAATCAGGGCTCCTTCTACTAAGTAGAGAAGCCCAAAGTCCTAAGCAGTTTCTCACAGGACATGCCTTACAGCCCTCTCACCAGCTTTGTTGCCCTCCTCTGGATGCACTCAAGGACCTTCACAACCTCCTTGAACTGTGGGGTGCAGAACTGCACTGAGCAGTGCAGGTGAGGCTGCACAGCGTTGCATGCAGGGACAATCCCTCTCCTGTGACTGCCAGTGCCACGCCGGAGGCTCCCGGGATGCCGTTTGCCCTCGGGGCAGCCAGGGCATATTACAGGCTCACCCTGAGCTGCTGCCAACCAGCATCCTCAGATCCCTTCCTGCAGGGCAGCCAGGGCACACTGCAGGCTCACCCCGAGCTGCTGCCAACCAGCATCCTCAGATCCCTTCCTGCAGGGCAGCCAGGGCACACTGGAGGCTCATCCCAAGCTGCTGCCAACCAGCACCCTCAGATCCCTTCCTGCAGAGCCCAACAGCCTCTTGCTCCCTGCTTTTTTTTATTGTTATTAAATGTCATGCCACTGGGGATTGCCCAATGCTCTAAGMTAGTTAGATCCCTCTGCAAGGCCTCTGGTCCCTCCAGAGTGTCAACAGCACCACCCATTTTGGAGTCATCAGCCAGCTTCCTCATGGTGCATTCCAATCCTTCATCCAKATCACTGATAAACACATGGAGCAGAACTGGCCCTGGAGCTGCACCCTGAGGAACACTGCTGGTGGCTGCTCACCAGCCAGATGCAGCCCCAGCCACTGCTCCACACTGAGCCAGGTCTTCACCCAGCACACTGTGTGGCCTGCTCATCCCACAGCTGCACAGATGTCCAGAAGGATGCTGTGAGGGACAGCATAACAATGGCATTCAATAAGAAGTTACATACACACTGACTAGGAAAAAGTCCAAATAAGTATATAGGTTACACCCTCTTCTCCTCCAACTTTGCTGCTTCTGTTAGTCATTTATTGGTTGCATTTTTCAAAGCTAGTAAAAGAAAATCAGTCCTTATCTCGATCCATGAGGCTTCAGTTRTATTTCCTCTCCCCTGTCCAGATGAGGAGGAGAGTGATGAACAGCTAAGCTGGCCAGATAGGATCAAACACACCACAGACACACCTGAGGGAACTGGCAAGTGAAGTGGTAAAGCCACTATACATAATATTTGAAAAGTCATGGCAGTCTGGTGAAGATCCCACTGACTGGAAAAGGAGACACACGACCCAAATTAATGAGAAAAAGAAAGCTCTGGAAACTATGGATTGGCCAGCCTCATCTCTGTGCCCCAGCAAGACCATGGAGCAAATCCTCCTTGAAATTATRCTAAGGCATGTGTAAAATTAAGAGGCAACTGGTGGCATGACTTTAAGGGCAAATCATGCCTGACAAATTTGGTGGCCTCCTATAAMAGGACTATAGCACTGGWGCATAGGTGCRTAAGGGAAGAACTMCYGATRYCATCTACTTGGGAGTTGTGCAAAGCATTTGACACTGTTCAGAACAACATCCTTGYCACTAAACTGGAGAGACACAGACTTGACAGACAGACYCACTYAGTGGGTAAGGAAYTGGCTGGATGGTCACACTCAGAGGTGCAGTCAACAGTTCAGCAGGATCGTGGAGATCAGTGGTGAGGGGGCATTCCTTAGGCCTTGTTCCTGAGATGGGCACTGTGTAACACCTTTGTCAGGGACAYGGACAGTGGGATTAAGGGCACCCTCAGCAAGTTCACTGACAGCACCAGGCTGTATGGGACAGTTGACACAATGCAGGGAAGGTATTGCATCCAGACAGACCTGAAGAGGCTTGAGAGCTGCACTAGTATGAAACTTGTGAAGTTCAACAAGACCAAGCACAAGGTCTGTGGGATGGTGCTGTGGGCAGCCTTACTCTTGATGGGCTGCAGCTGTGTTTAATCACAAGAGAGGAGAAACAGCCTTGTCCTTGCTAAATCGCAGCCATGTCCAATAAGGAGCTGTGTTACAAAAGAGTGGGTTGGCCAGGCATGAGAGATAGAGGAGTTAGTGTTGGCTGGTCATGCTGCCTGTGGGATCCAACAGAGACACAGTGGTACAGTTTAGGTGTAATACAATAAATTGCTGATACATATACCCTTCTGTGAAGGTCTCTTGAGCCTACCATTAGTCAGGGGATTTTTTTATAGAAAGTCTGTGAAGCGATGAGTGACTGAGRAAGGGGCTGCCTCAGTCGTGCTGCTGCTGTAGACTGGTGCCCCATGTGAGGAGCAAAGCAGCTCCTCATGAAGGTACTATAGTTGGGTCAGGGCAACTCCCAGTAGCAATACAGGCTGACTGAGAGCAGCCCTGCCAAGAAAGACATGGGGATCCTGGTAGATGAAAAGTTAAGGCACCTGCACTTGCAGCCCAGAAAGCCAATTGTAATCTCTGCATCAAATGCAGCATGGCCAGCAGGTGATTCTGCCCCTCCACTCTGCTCTGGTGAGACCCCACCTTGAATGCTGCCTCCAGCTCTGGGGTCCCCAACATAAGATGGATCTGAACTTGTTCAAGGAAGTCTGGAAGTGACTTACTTGAACACAAGTAAGGAGGGCTGGAGGAGACCAAAGATTATTGGAAGGCTGGAATACCTCTCCTGTAAAGACAGATGAGGGGAGAGTTGAGGTTGTTCAGCCTCGAGAAGGCTCCAGGGAAGCCTTATAGGACCTTCCAGTACCTGAATGGGGCCTAAAAGAAAGAAGAGTGACTGTTTATAAGCGCATGTAGTGACAGGACAAGGGGAAATGGCCTTAAGATGAAAGAAGGCAGGTTTAGATTAGATATTAGGAAGAAATTCTTCATTGTGTAAGCACAGAGACACTAGAACAGGTTGCCCAGAGAAGCTGCAGATACCCCATCCCTATAAGGCTCCAGGCCAGGCTGGATGGGGCTTTGAGCAACCTGATATAGTAGAAGGCATCCCTTACTATGCCTGGGTTAGAACTAGATGATCTTAAAGGTCTTTTCTAACCCAGACCATTCTGTGAKTCTATGGTCTTAACAGAAAAGGAAGTATTTTTAAAAATCCACTGTCTTACCTTGGCATCTGATGGTAGCAGCGTCTCTGTTCCTAGCAGCATTAGCTTGCTCTGACACTTGGTAAAAAAGAAATAGAACACAAAGAAAGCTTGTTTACTCTTCTCTTTTGTAAGAACAAAACACAGTTCTTAGAAATGCAAATGTAACCTTTTAAATATAGGAACAAAAGAATTTTAACTTGGATTCTTCCACATCCCTTATACCCTAACCCAGAAGAGCAACTTAAGAAAAGTTTTGAAATCACAGTACAGTAAAGCAGAACTTAACTCTGAAGTAGAAAAGTTGCAGCTAAAGAAAGATACATCCTTTGAGCAAAAAGACAAATTATGAGGGAAAAGTTCATATGGAAAGGCATTGAACAGATGAAGAACATGAGAAACTGGGAAGAGTGGACAAGGCTAAACAGGGAAGCTGCTGAGAAGTTAATACACGTTCTACTACTCTTCTGGCTCTCCATCCAGAGCAATCATACTATAATACATATTTTTAGTTTMAGTCATATAGGGCAGTATACTGTAMAKTTCAGAAGTGGTCTGATTTTTGGGAGTGTACTACACCAGCTCTCATGACTGCAATGGGATGTATATGCAGTCCRAGAKYCAGGCCACCACAAATATCTATGGCRTAAACAGGAGACACCTGMTAAACTCTTTTTTTTYCCCTAACTGTCACCAATTTAGCATGCCCCATAACAAGGCAAGATGTATTCTACTAAGCAGTACTTTGGAAACCTTGCTGTTAACATTTGGGTACCAGAACACTGTATAGGATTTCTCCCACAAAAACTCTTCATGATGACACACAATCATTAGAACATTGCATGTAACCATATAACCTAGGAGCTAATTAAATGACTATTAGTTTAAACCTTTTGCCAAAACACGAGTGCATCCAGGATGCAAAAACCAAATAAAAATCCTACTGTTTTCATCAACTTACAAAAATAAYACATCACCTCTTGTATTATTTTGGGCATGCTGGGAATGAGATACAAGRTATCAAATATTTTCAATTAAATTCCAATAGCAGACATTCAGATTTCCCTTCTAGTCAGAAAATTTCAAAGTTCAGGTCCTCCAATGTGGTGCCAAACAAAAGTTCAGAAACTGAGACACAGAATTCCCTGTCACTTGTTACATGTGAAATTACCTGAACACTCAACAAGAAATAAATCCCATTAGTCTTTTTAAATCAACTTGTGTARAATTATTGCACTGTGAGTTGTCTGCACTTTGTTCCACTTTAAGTTTGGAAATACTTTTACTTCAGTTTCYGGTATTTTAATGTTTTGAACCTACAACTCCGAACTCAAGCAAACAGCACGTAAGTACAATAAAAAATTGTGTGAAGTAATTAAGACTCTGAAAATGTRTATTTAGAACACAACTTTTCAACTTTTCATTCTGCAGAATCTTGAAGGAAGAACAGTATTCCATGAGACCTGATAGAAGTTCATCTTTTCTGGGAATCCTGTAAATATAAATAACTGGCCCTAAACWGATACTCGTTAGCATATTGTACCATGTATCAAGAGAGAAATTTTAACCATGACAATGTAACTGTCAATTTGCATAAGCACAGGGAAACATCACTGTCCTCCTCTGAGATCCAAAGGACCTGTGAAATGGAATCCCATCTTTTGTGAGACTAAAGAGAAAAGGGCCTGTGTACGCTGGTACCACTGCAAAACAAGAAAATTGTTGTTTTCCATAATTTTAACATATACTCCCACACTAACCAAATCATAACATCAGCACATTAACACTACAAGGCATTCTTCACCCCTGCGAGCACTTCTACATTTGACCTTTCTGAAGATCTTCTCCCTTTGTTTGTTTGTTTGGGCTTTATTGGCTGGTTGGTTTGGTTTTGTTGAAGTGGTTTCTTTGGAGGGGGTGGGGCAAGCATGTGGTGAATAGAATAATTCTGAAAAAGCTTTATAATAAATCTAGTCTATCATTTATATTTGCATACCTTTTCCATCTGCTTCCAAATACTCTCACATTCATCCAAGAGTTCTTCCTTGGCATCTACAGCACCAGCTGCATTAGTGATCTCTGATAAACAGTCAGCCTATTAACAATCAAATGCAACAGTTATCATGTAGGGCTATAATACCTGATTACTAAATCATACCTGCCACTTCAGATGTAACTATGTAACCGAATAAACTCTCTTAATCCAAAGCTTTTAGCTAACTCCTCCACAGKTCTAGAAAGCACCCAGCCAGTAAGTAAAATCAGCTATCTATATAACTAAATAAGATACTAATAATTTGCTTTTAAAATTGAATG
>CADDXX010000085.1:2382074-2425118 GCA_902810485.1 Alauda arvensis | reverse complement strand
TGGCACTGTGATGAGGTAGCATGCATTTCTTATCAGTGAGAAAACTCCCAGCCCCACTTCTGCCACTGGTCCCTGCATTCAGAGTTTTACGGTTCTTGGATTGCTACAAATTGCTGAGTGAGTGGGGTCTGTCCTTGCTGATGTCATCCAAAATATGGGTAAACTCTCCAAATCAGGTCCCACAGTCACAGCCTCAGCATGGGCACAGGACACATGATGGTAGAAATTTCCCCTGGATCAAAGAGCATGTTTGAAGGCAGAAATGTGTAATTAAATTTTTAAGAAAAGGCCATTTTCTCTCATTCCTGCCTCTCCAGCATACTTTTCTGAGGAAATTCCATCTTCAAAATCACTTCTTTATGCCACGCACCGTCTCCTTGCTCCAGGCCAGTAGCAGTGCAATAAGCCCCAGAGCTTCTGCTTTGTGAGTTTACTGTATAATACACAACAAATTTGTTAAAAGATTTAAAAGATTTGTTAAAAGGCTTTAAAAGATTTCATATTTCACCAATAGAAGAAATATGAGATTGGGTAAACTGACATAACATTTACATACCTCTCGTTGTTCCTGTTTCCTGTTTATAGTCTCTTTTTGTGAGACCAGGATACCTGAAGATGGTTTCTGTGGCAAATTTCTGTGTCCTGCATGGACACACTTTTTTTTCTTTTCTTTAAACTGAGTCCTGAGCTATGAAAGTTTTTTCTCTGCTGCTTTTTGTGTTCATTTTTTCATTCCTCTTAAACCTATCTGCATTCTCCCTCTGAAGGACCTCAGACTGCTTTTAAGTCTTGCAGTGAACACCCTATTTATCCATTCTCTGGCTTAAGGTTTTTTTCCTTTCTCTACTATGGAGAAAAACCTGGAAGGGCAGTTTTTCCACAGTCTAAATGAAGGCTGATGCTTCTCTCTGAGTTGGCAGTCCTGACCACATGAGCTGGATTTCTCACTCAGCAAAGCTTTCTCTGGTACATCAATGAGCCCAAATTCAGAGCAGTAAACATTGCCATTGAATCCAACATGAAAGAAGGAAAGATAATTTTGATGACAGCTCTTGATCACAGTCAAAAAGGGGATTAAGCTTTGTATGGAAAGGAATACAAGCATGCTCCAAGTGCAGCAGTCTGTGTGGAAGGGAATTTTCAGAGGAGAAGGGAAAGAAAAAATGTTCATGGATGTGGCCCTTTGACCTAGAATCTGCTTGGAGAAAAAGGGACAGATGCACCTGGTTTACAAGAAAGAATCCTGAAAACATCCATGATTTTAAAGATTATGATCCTTAAGGATCAGGATTAACATCACTTAAATTGTGCTCCTCAGTATCTTTTGATGGCCTGAATTCTTATCAGGTGTGTTGGTGCTGTCACAGAAAGTGCACACATGGCATCTCCTCATTTCGGAGAGGCCACAGGACAAATTAGTGAGGTTAGACACAAAATGCCATCCAGGCCACTCTGACGGCCCCCAGCCTGATGAAAATCCTTGGCCCCTCTACACAGGCTAACTGAAGTGTTAGAAATATTCTTAACACCCTAGTTCCACTCTTCTGTGCATGTGTGCATACTTGTCTGTATTATACAAAAATTGCCATTTCTGACAAATCCCGCAAAATCTTAATTTAATCCACAATGGGTTAAATGCCCACTGTGTGGCATTTTACAGCTCAGAAACAGACAGGCAGTCTGTGCTGCAGGCATGTAACAGGTATGAGCCATTATCTCCGAGGCAGTGAGAGCACTTCAAGCTTTTGGAGCAAAGCCAGGCTTTAGTCATTCTTTCCCAAGGCTAATCCTGTGGAGTGCTTGTCCTCACGCTGGTTTAATTTATCTGAACATAATAGTGCATATTATCTCTCCTTAAGAATGGGCAAACGAGAGGATGAGGCACCAACAGCAAACCAAAGTGCAGAACCTAAGCAAGATGAAAACCTTGGTAGAAGGATTTATGTCCAATCTGCAGATTAATCCCTCTGTTTTCTCTTCAAAAATTTCAGTGCTGCCTCCCCTTTTGTTTGGGTTGGTGACTAAGAGCTTCACCCACTGGTGGGAAAGTCAGATCCTTCTGACACATTCTTGATGTGGAGAGGAACAACCTGCGCAAGCAGGGGCCACAGCTACCTGTGCCTGAGCAGAGTGGGGCTCCCTCCACACAAAGCAAACACCATCCCATGTACTATTTTTTAAAAGAAGGCTTGGGTTTTTTAATAAAAGTATTGTTTTATTGTGATGTAAGGTAGACTCTAGTCTTCCAGTATGGATTATTTCTAGGGATATGTCTTCGAAGGTGATCCTAAGACAATAAATAATATGCAACTCTTGGTGAAACATGAACCACAAGATTTTACTGAATTAGGTATTGAGGTAGGATCCTGGAATAGCTGTGAAGGAAGCCTAGCTCTGCAGTTATCCTTATATGTTAACATTTTAAAAATAATTAATGATGACAGCAAAAATTTTACATACCCAAATATGCTGATCAGTGACAACACATGATATGGGATCATTTAATCATGTTTACACAGACTATTTTATTACAATATGAAGTGTTCAATTGCATCACTGTAATGATTGCTGGAAGTTCACTTATAGCATGTCTGGCTGCTCCTGTGAAAGACAAGACCTTTTCTAAATACAGGTGAAAATAGGGGACAGAGTCTCCTCCTGCTTCCTACAGTCTTAGCACTGCCTCACACAGAGCTTTGAAGAAGTTACCCCAGGAGGAAACCAGCTCTGTGAGTTGCAACAATTCCAAAACCTAAAGAATACTGAAGAAGGACATTCATGCAATTTAAAAATAAACAAATAAATAAAAAAGTTTACACCACTTGGTCTTTACCTTGCACATGTCAGTTTATCGAGATTTTATTTTTGTGACACTCTGTGGACCCAGGTGAATGTAGGAGCAGTAGAAATGGCCCAGACTTGTCCAAGCATCACTTGTGCCACTGGCACCATACCTAGAGACTCATAATCAAAATATTCACAATGTGCAAACCACAGGGCGTTGTGCATATCAAACAACATGCCTGGCACCAGAGAGCTCTTCCTGAGCCCTTCCATAAAAATAGGCTGCTACAGTCAAAACAGGATGATGTGCCTGACTGACATCCTAAAAATCCTGGATGATTTCTCTTGCATCTTCAGCATTAAAAAAGCAGTTACAGCCTCTTAAATCTCTGACAATAATATATTTGTGAGACTTTATCTTAATATGAGATTGTTAAAAACATGGAAGAGATGAAAAAGTAAGCAGTGAAAACAATTCCAGAGAAGGGAAGCTCATGAAAATCCACAGATTTTTTTTTTTTTTAATGGAAGGCTGGAGAAAATTAGTACAGGGAAAACTGTCCAGTATTTCATTTGTGATAGCCCCTTCAAAATTTCAAATTAAAAACTTTGACAATCCTCATTCTTTCTTTGTTTCCTAGTATACACATGCAAAGATGAAAAATTTGTAATTTAGAAATGGTACTTTTTTCCTAAAAAAATTCCATATTTCATTGTATTTTTCTGGTTTTTCAGTGTATTCAAGCCAAAATTGTCTGTGTTTAATTAAGGGAGTTGCATGAAAGTCACTTTTATAGTCACAGCAACCCACAGAGATAAGTAACTACATATTCAGTGTGTGTCTGAGGGAATTTAGGTACAAATACGTTTACATTAATTAAAGCCCCAAAAAAATGAAGGCAAAAAAGATCATGCTTATCAACATAATATGTTTGCCTGAGGCCCTAACTTCTGCTGCTTCTCCTGCTGATGCTTTTCTATTTCTGTAGATGCACCTCGAGCATCTGTAGAGTGCAGAACACAAAGAGAAGCCAGCCAGGGTCAGATCCTGGAGTACACCAAAGAAGGGCTCTGTGGAGTGGAAATGGAGTCTGCTTTGAAAACAGCACTGGCCAATATCCTCTGCCTCCCACACAGGGAACACCTCCACAATGTGCTTTAGTGCCAGGACTGGAGGATGCACTGAGGGAAGCAAGAAGAGTATCTGTCCTATATTTTCACCTGCATTTAGAAAAGACCTTGTCTTTCACAGGAACAGCCAGACACATCCTATAAGTGAACTTCCAGCAACGATTTACAGTGATACCACTGAAAAGAAAAGGTAAGGCAGCAGTTTTTTCTGGTTGGTGCAGATTTCTGAGCTAACTGGACAGATCAGGTCAATCTGAGCTTATGAGCTCTAGTACAGACCTAAACTGGCTCAGTGTGGAGGTCTTGGCCCTGTGAATTTTCTGTGATACTCCTCTGAGAGTGTTTGCATGAGTCCATCTCTAATAATGCCCCACACCTGGGATCATATCTGTCCTCTGGGAAATGTGTGCTGCAGAACCTGCTGCTGGACCAAAAACAGAGTCAAGGCAGAGAGGAAAATCTTTTCCTGTGGTGTCCAGTGAAACATCTGCCTTGTTTTGGGATAAGAAAAAGCTTGGTGCCTCTAACACTCCTCCTTTACCTCCTGCAAGGAAGTGTTGATAAAAGGGATCTGAATTTCATCCCATGCACTTGAGAATTAACCGCTCAATGTACAAGCTGTAGAACGGCCATAACCCAATCACCTGACAGATATTGCAGTTAAAATGGATAATATTTTAAAGTGTTTTCAAAAGGTTTAGTTTCTGGAGTCAGAGATAAACTGCCACCTTCCTCTCAGGCTGCTTAAAAACCATTGGTTTTCCCACTTGCTCTTGGACATAAAATGTATTCCTTTAATTCAAAACTGAATGCATGCTGTGGGTGGTCAGACAAGGGCACAAGCTTCTTTCCCTTCTGGTTTGTATTTTCGACCATTTTCCAGTGGGACAGAGAGAAAACAAAGAAATAAATTACGAGAGACATCAACTAAATAACACAAAAAGCAGGACTGTCGCTCTGTTTAACAAGTAGGTGCCTTTGCCTCCCCTCACCACACCCCAGCATGCTGAGGGGATAGCCAAGGACTCTCTCATGAGGCATTGCCACCCCATTGCCACCCTCTTTACACCTACAGGCTGCAAGCATTTGGGTTTGCTTTTATGACAGCCTGTGTGCCACCTGCAAGGCAAAATACCCTTCACAAAAGTGTCTCCAGCAGGCAGAGCTCAGAAATCTGACAGGTTGTGACAGTGGGAGCTGACAAGGAGACACTGTCTCCTGGGAATTCAAAACAAAGCCCCAGCAGCTTTCAGGGCACTTTTGGATGTCACAGAGTTTTGAAGAAAGCCTGACCTATTGAGATTTTCACTATGGTTTGTGTGATACACAGACCTGAGAGAAACTGCAGGAGCTGTGAAGCTCTAGAGTGGTTGCGAGGAATTCCTGGCTTTGGAAGCACCTCTGTCATGTCCTCAGAGGTGCTGAGGACCTCAGCTCAGAAGATGTCCCATTTGTGTGACAACTGGCTTCGTCCACTGCCTGGAGAATATTTTGACCTTATGGTAACTTTCTCTGCCAAAACCTGCAAGCGGTGCCTATTATCTATATTTTAAAAAACAAAACAAACAAACAAACAAACAAAAACCACAAACAAAAACAAAAACAAAAAACAGTGCTATAAAATAGTTGCTAGACTGGAGCTGGCTTTCACCCAGCCAGGAATGAGGAGGAAGACAGGCAGAATTAGTTCAGGTCTGTCAGCACCTGCTCAAGGAGATATGACCACGCCAACATCCAGCCAAGGAGTGATTCAGCCAATATAATGGCTGTGATGACTTTTTTGTTGGATGAGTGCAACAGTGCAGAACAGGAGCCAAGCTGAGTGGAGCCTCACCGTGCCCCTGGCAAGAACAGGCAAGGCAAAGTCCATGTGAAGGAAGGGAAAGTCAACTTAATTTTGCCTTTCAAGTGAGTCCTGATAGTGAGTCGAGTTGAGAGGCTCCTACAGGAATATGGGCAGCCATTTTCTTGCCAGGGCTACGGGACTTGGCTTTTTGAGCTGAAACCAAAATAAAAGTGGAGTAGAATTGCAAAGAAATTTCTTGTGAAATTTCAGATTCATTTTTGGAGACWTAGGAGCTCTTCAACAGTACAGCTGTGGTAAATAATTTTTTTCATCAGCAAGAACCAGAGCATGAAGGTGAATCCTTCACCACCATACTGTGGAGAATCGAAATAGTTATAAAAATAAATAATTATTTTGGACTGCATTTTAGTCCATTGGGGAGGGGGTTGTTTTTTAAATGTATATATATATATATATATATTGTATTTATGTATATAAACATATGCATATATATAGATAGAAATATAAAGAGAAGAGACACAGTAATCTATTGAATTGAAAATACTGTTATTGGCTCAGCTAAATATTACCCACTTGTTCCTCTGTGCAAAGAAATACTGTAGTATAAAACCTTTGTGATGATGTTAGGTCTTGACAATTAAAAAAAAAAACCCAAAAAACTTTGGTAGGGCACTTTATTATCCTAAAATATATTGTGGGATGACAAGGATATCTTTTGGAGTACTTTTAAAAGCCAAATAATGGATTGAATAAAAATGTGTATGCTTTCTGTGTACACAGTATGAAAAATTCAGTCAAGGCAGCCACAAAGCTCAAAGCACAAAGTGTAAATTTTCTGTGTCCATCAGTGAAACCTTGGAAAGCATGGGATTTTTTTTCAGGATACAAATGAATTTCTTAAGCTATCTATAATTTTTCAGGCTATTTTTTTTTCAGTCTTCCCAGAAGATGGCTTGAAGGATGAAGAACAAACTATGGGTCAAGAACAGGAAGGCTCAGGAATGTAAGTGTAGATATATGTATTATTAAATATAAATACAAATATCTGTACATAAATGCACACTCTTTTTCTTCTTTGTTTTAATTTTTTGTGTTTTAACTCTGGGGGAATCGTAATGCCTATTTATAATTTTTTTTCATGGCCTCAGTCAAACCAGCACTCAGAATAAATTAGCAGTGTTAAAACAGAGCACAGAATTTAGAGCATGCCTTTTGTTTACAGTGAATTCTAATGCACCCAGGTTAGTGTGAATTCGTGTGTCACTTTCAAGCTGGATGCACTCAGACTTCTGAAGATGGACAGATGTCTTTGAGACAGACTCACTTTTTGTCCCTAGGTCTGCAGAGAACAAAAATTCCTAAACAGAAAAACTTTTCAAGCTCCAAACCTGTCGTGGGCCTCTTTATGCAGTTGATTCTTTTTTTTTTTTTTCTTTCTTCCCCTCTTTCAAGCACCACAGCCCTTAGGCTAAGCTGGCATGTGAAACTTCTCCATCACTCCAGAGTAAAACCAGTTTATCATGATCCAGATTAAATCACGCACAGTGGTCCCTTGCAGCTGTAGGAATTTTGCCAATGCTGCTCCTTGTAGGAGCTTAAAGATGTCCATCAACTGAGCTGTATCTTTTGGCCAGTCTTTGCATTAACTCTTTTTTTTTTTTTTAACACAAAAAAAAAAAAGTTGTGCAGAAGGCTTAGAAAGTCCAAAAAGATTACTGAGGATTGTTGAGAATACTTGTATTGCTTTTCACCTAGAAAGAAACCCCCCTTGGGGTCTAGAGTAGTTTAGAAACTCTCATCATTTCAAGCAGGGGTCTTGCTATCAGCCTGGTTTAGGGAGTATCAAGTGTTCTGTGAAGTACTTTATCTGGCCTCTCAAGAAGGTTTTTCAGCCCTCAGCATGCTTCATATAAACAGCTGGAGATTTTTCAGGCATTGTTATCATGGAGTTTGTTGGGGGGAACACCAGTCTTCAGTGCCCTATATATTCTGTCTCTTTTGGAGGCATTTCTTTTTCTTGGCAGCTGGAATTTGATAAATTGTATTTTCTTCTTAGCCATGTTACTGACACAGCATGCAATTTCAAGTCAAGTGCTTAGCATTTCATTTCTGTGGGCAGCAAGCCAACCTTTTTAGCCCAGTGTTTGGGGGTGGGTTGGGTCAGGGTCTCATGAGGATGCTCAGCTCTTGAATATCAGCACGCAACCTATGAAATTTACAGCGTGTTTGTGTGGTTTTTAAGCTGTGGGTTCCAAAATCCCAAGCAACAAATGGGAGCAGTGTCGTTTTCCAACCTGCAGCTAAGATTTTCTGCAGTGTTTCTGTTCTGTTCTATGTGGGTGGAGCTCCCTCACGATTCCACATCGCCTGGTTCTGTGTGCCTACATCCACTCTGCAAAACTTTCAGTTGGATCAACTTTCTCTGACACCAGTTCCAGCCCAGCAGGTGGATTAGGGCTGTGCCAGTCTGTGGAGTATGTTTTAATTTTTCACTTTTTCCTGGATTTTCTTCTTTTTAGAAGGCATACAGTGTACCATGGCCTGGAAGCAGGAGAGGAATTTCAGAGGAAGAACTGACATGATGCTGAAAAATGCCATGCAGTTCATCAAGGCTCAAACCATAGCACAGCTGATTTTATCCTGGATGGCTCTTCCCTTTCCCCTAGCATGAAAGCTTTGTTTATTCACATCCTTAAAGTTTTTTAAGTTGCTTTGAGCCCATTTAGCCACTGTCATTCATGATTTACCTTGGGAAGTATTTTCTGCTTGAGAAGCAAAAAAATAAAGTTATTCTTGTCTGCTCTCAGGAATACAAGCATGGACAGAATTTAAATGTGATGACAAAAAGTCTTTTTGCAGTTAGGAGAAATTGTGTCTTACTTCATGTTCATTCCTACTCCATCCACTGCTTTCTCTTTGGAGGTAAATATCAGTCAGAGTAAGCAAATACAGGAAAAATCATCACCAGCATTTTGAAGTTTACAATCAATACTATTCTTTTTTGTTCTGTCTTGACACAAATATGTACAATATGTGGTTATTGTACAATCTGCTGGGCTTTCTGGGGATCTGTTGTGAACAAAATACAGAAAAGGGAAAAGTGAAGAGGGAAGAAAGAGAATGAAAAGCAAAATAATAATAGGAAAAAAACCAAAGTTTTTGATGCAATTGAGAAACATGAAGGAGAGGGAGGGAGGGATGGAGGGAGGGAGATCACATTTAAAAAAGATTTTTCTTGATTCAGAAAGATTAATGTGTAGGTATAATGTGTAAATTAGTGTATATTTAATAAAAATAATAAATAATATTTTTTTTAAAATCTACAACAAAAAAAAATTAATTAAAATCAAGTCCAAAATCTAGAAAGAAGAGATAAACAAAACAAGTGACTTCAAAACCTGCAAAACTGGCATCTACTTTTAGCCACTTGGCTGTACTCCCTAGGAAATTTTTTGTTCTTTACATTGCCATGAATTCACAAGGCATTTACTGTTTCCTTCCCTATTAGGAATTTCCATTGACGAATGATTATTTACTATTCTATACATTAAGCCTTCCAGGGCACAGGTAATTTGCATTCTATCAGGATGGTTTAGCTCCCAGGAAAAAAACTATAGAGAAATACAGAGGAAATCAGCACTCAACAGCAGAGGAAGAAATTCTTTTAGGTATAAGGCAAGAAAGGACAGACTCTGATCTATTAACCATGCTGAATCCTCTCTTGGGGAAGGTCAAGTGCATTTCCAGAGCTGGGGAGTCTATCAGAGGCAGAAGGCATGGCAGCCTTGTCATGAACTGCCCTTTAAGAGAACTGAGGGAGGGACACCAGAGATGTGTTTGAACAGAGCCCTCCAGAAAACAGGCTGTGAGGCTTATAACAGTGTTTCAAAGCTATAAATCAAATGAGACAGGGAAAAAAGAAGGGAAAAAAACAAAACAAAACAAAACAAACAAAAAAAAACCCAGCCAAACCCAAGAATCTGCAAATTCAGCAAAGCAATAGTAGGTTTGTGGGATATCATCACTTTCAGCAGCCAGAGAAGGGGTGAGAGGGAAAGGCATGTAACAGACGTTGAAGAAGGGGAGGAAATGGGATTTTTTTCCTTAGTGCTTCTCTGGGTACTGTCACAGTGAGAGGTCATGCTCTCAGCACTTGGAATGCTCTACCCTTGGAAAGCTCTCTCTGAGTCCCGAGGGACAAGTTGAATTTCAACAAGACAGTGAGGTAATGTGAGAGAGCAGTAAATGTCTTAGAAAAGCAATGTGCTTGGTGTGCACTGCTGTTCTTCTAGCACTGCCATTGGACATTTTTACACCCTGTACTGAGCTGTTTCTCTTACATGTGCTTCAGTTCTCCTGTGAACCTCAAGCAATACACATTTCCTTGTTCATTGTTTCAGACCAAACTTTCTTGCCCACCACAGCACCCTCCACATTCTGATCCCAGGTAAATTAGATTTGTGATTACCCTGCCACAAATCCMACCAGTTCACACTTGTTTGGTGGTGCAGTTCTGACCAGCTTTGTGCAAATGGCATGGTGCAGGAGATAAACCTGCTCAGGGCTGTTTGCTCTGCCTGYCCAGGTGAGGGTGAGAGGCAGGAACTACATGTGGCCAGGTCTCAGCATCCCACAGGGAGAGGGTTTGGGCTGTTAACTCAGAGTTATTAATGGATTTCGCTTCTTGTGTGGGCTCACAGAGCATGGCAAGGCCAATTGCAGAGTCAGAGGATGGCAAAGCAGTCTCCATGAGCTCTCATCACACACATGAGTAATCACCAACTTGCCAGCCTTCCTCTTACTCCCAACACCACCACCCACAGTGGGATGGAAGGAGAAGCRAATCAGGAGAGCAAAATGAAGACAAATTGATCAAAATAAAGACAAGTTAACAAGCAAGGCAAAGCYGCATACACAAGCCAAGCAAAAATGTTTTGCTATCCCAGTTGAATACAAGTATTGTTCTACATTTCTATAAAGCATAGAAACAATGCTATAGGAAGGAGCTGCTTTTTATCTCCCCTGTAATCCCAGCAYGAAACAGGAGTTAAAAAGAAAAACAGACCAGAAGCTGTTTGATTAAGTGTTTTTTCCCTAACTCATGAGTTGCAAGAGACAAAGCTTTTCTTATAACCTGTTTGAATATTATTTAAAGAGATACCTTTGATATTTATAGAAGAATGAGAAACATCAGAAATTGAAATGTGTAAATACTAGTAGCAGTCTGTTCAGAATTTGTGCTCTTTAAATAAGAGACACTTCTTTGCTGAACATGTCTTTCCTGTCAAACTTACTTTAAAAATTATCTTTTTTTTCTTTTGTTCCCTTCCAAAGCACAGTGAGACACCACAATAGGTCTTCTTTAAACAGATTCTTRCTTTATTAAGGATAATGAAAGGTTTAGTTCATCTTCTAAGCATGGTACCGTCACTCTGGCGACTCTGTAAACAGATATTTTAAGTGCAGATTAGGAATTACATTATTACATTCTCTACACAGAGAAGTGCTTGGTTTAAAAGTGAAGATAATTATCTACAGATATTAGGGAAATGGTGCCAATAGAACCTCAGAGAATTGTTCACTGATTCCTTGACTAAAATTCTCAAAACCAAATTAAATCTCCTTTTAAGAGAAGACTTTTTTTAAAATATTTTCTCTGGTAAAAGACTGGATTTAGAACTGCGGTTGCTAAAACAGGACAATCTTAAATATTACTTGATTACGATCTGAACCAGCACCTACAGGGCCTGATAGAAGAGGTTCCCTGACTCTGCAGCAGAGAGAGAAATGATTGGCACTTGGTGATAGAAAAATTTAATTTAAGTGTAAATTATAAATGAGGATAATTAGCTACTAAAACAACCTGTCAAAGAAATTTTTTGGTTGGTTGTTTTTGGGTTTTTTTAACTGATAACAAGGTTTTCTTCAGTGAGAGTTTTCCTTTTTGCAGTGATTGACAATTTTGTGGGAAGACATTTGGAAAATGTTCATTACTTTCCCCACATTTGAACTTTCTTTAAAGGTATGTCTAATATTAGTCTTCTTTTGCAAATAAAAAAAGAATCAGTTAAAGATTAGGTGCTTAACACCCAATCTCCATGCTATTGTTTCTAAGATTGGTGGAAACTTCCTYTTATACAATAATTTGAGACTTTCAGTTCTCAATCTCAGCTGAAGAAATCTGAACTCAGATATTTCATTTGAGATTTCTTCTAAGGGATTTTTTTTTTCCAACCAGCTGTTTGTCTCCATTGCCTGGAATTTCCACCTCAAGGACAGATCACTTTCTGAAAGAGAGGATAAAGTTCAACTGAAAATTTTTATTTTTGAGATGGGAACAAAAGGATGAAACTCTTTGATGCAGTGACCATAGTGAAAGACATATTCATGCATTTCCATGCAGCTGAAAAAAACACAAATCTTGGCATTGTATTTCTATTTGTTACTAGAACAGTATTAGAACTCAGGTGAGCTGGTATTTTCACAACTCCTTGATTCTAAAGCTAAACATAGACACAATTTCTCCCTGTCCAAATGAACATGTATGGTAAACTTGAGTTTCAGATAGATTTGACTTTCAGAAATTAAGACTTGCAGCATTGTAACCTGTTATTACTACTGGAGATGTTCTGGAATGTGGATTACTCTTCCAAAGGTGGAAAACTCTCTAAGGACCTTCATGTTTCAAATTTTAGCCTTAGCTAAATATAAACATATTAAAGAAAAAAGTAAAGAAAAGAAGTTCTGTGAGTCAGATGAAATATCATTAAATCCAGTAAGCACTTGAAGATTGACCAAGATTGCAGATATTTGAGGCAGAAATTCCTTGGATACTGAGGGATTAAGCTGTGAAACAAGATTCAAACTTTATTTCCATGCTACCCTGTCTTCTGCTGCACATTCCTCAGCACTTGGAATTGCTAAATACAACAAATGCTTTTTAAGCTGCAATGGACAATATCTTTAAGAAATAACCTAACATTAGATTTTTTGTGTGTGTGGTAAATTTTTGCAGTTTCTTTCCTTTCTCTCTCTTGTTTCTTAGGTAAAAATGTTGTTTGTCTTTGGAGAAAATGGAAAAAATGGAAAAAAATTTACAATCCCATTTGACCTGAATTAAAAACCTGGCAGGAACCTGTCAGAGCTGTAACTGTTGTCCTGAGCACTTGCAAAGGCCATGTTGCTCATGGGAGTGCTTGGAAATGTTGCTCTTAATGGCAGGAGAAAACGTAAGGTAAATCACTGGATTTAGAGCAACTTGCCTGCCTGTGTCCTATATACATATATATGCATATATATATATATATATATATATATATAAATAGATATATTTCAGTTGTCTGACACACCTGAAGGCATCCCATTTGCTGTTCACATCTGTTTCCTCTGCTGCACTGTAAGCATCTGACCACTCTGTGTGGGTTTCTTGACCTTGGAAAAATTGAAAAAGCCCAATGCATTTTGAGGAAAATTAGAGCAAAGAAACAAGGGAGCCTTATTTGCTTGCAAAAAGGCCTGATCCTTTAACAATTTTCTTAGGTTTTTTTAAATCAAAGAACCGATTATGCTTTCTGCTAGTGATCTGGACTAATTAAGGTGAAGACCAAAGTAAACGTAGGGCAAATAACACCTGTAGGCAGTGCTTTACACATGTTAAGGTCAGTATAAGGACTCTAAAATTTTACCTCATTACCCAAATTAGCTCTCATCTCAGGGATGGTTCTTTATCTTTTCCACTGTCCTTGTGTTGTTTTTCATGGTCATTCTATGTTTTAGTTTGGTTTGGTTGTGGGGTTTTTAATTGCTTTTTTTTTTTAATATTTTTTTAAATTCTTATTTCTTTATTAATTTTCTCCAAAACAGGAAGGGTTAATCAATGTTCAAGCTACTTACTTCGTATTTAAACTTCATCAAAGCCTTCTCATGTTGGTTCGCCTTAATTCAGTTTGCTCCCCCTGTTAAATTGCATTGATTTTAAGCCAAATCTTGCTTAATCTGCTGGAAAATGTTTCCACGCACATCAAAGGATGGAATATCATGAAGGCAGGAATATGAATGGGAAAGAAGAGTGGCAGAAAACCTGTTTGATCACAGCTGTCTTCCTAATTTTACTCAAAGCTCAGTTAACAGACGTTTTTGCAGGCTATGCTTAACATCAGTGTACTGTTGCCCTTAGYTCCATATCTCATACATCTTAAAGCAACAACAAAAATCCTCCCCCTGTCAGGACACTGCTAGTGAGCGTAAGTCATGAACACTTTAATTACTCATGGTAAAGGCTTCACTGAATGAGAGACAGTAGCAGGTATGAAGACTTTAATTTAGAAGAGTGCAGAGTTTTGTTATACTATTATAAAAACCTGTGCTAAAATCAAAAGGAGTGTTCAGAATGCTTGTTCTGTCAAAATTTGCAGGGATTTGGTATCTTTGCATACCCCATTCTTCTTACGAGTCTGTCCTAATGAATCCTGGGTCCTATTTCTTATCAGCACACAATCAGAAGTCACTCGATTTTTTGGGGGCCACGCGATTTCTGTCAGTGTCACTTTCCCTTTCTAATGCTGATGTGATGATCTGCTTTGGTAATCACGACTATTGTAAAGTTACTTTGGTCAATAYAAGGCAATTATCTAGGTTAACACCTGTGTTTAACTGCTGAAATAATTAGTTCTTTGAATGCCATGGGACAGTGAGCCACTTTGTACTAAATGGGAAGTTGCAGATTGATTGTAGATGAATCTCTGATTTACTGACGTTTGTGCAAGAATATTTTAGGAAGGTAAGGATCTCCCTCCTAAAGACAAGCACAGATAGAAGAGAAAACCTGATAGCATTTTCCATTTAAGGTTTTGTCAAAGCAAGAGCGAATTATGGAGAATTTAGAGAATTTTACCCCTCACTTTTTTTTTCCATTGCCATTTCAACAGCACCTTCTATTCCCATWAGGAAAGTGAACCAGCAGCTTGCAATGTGAGACTATTCCACACCCATGGAAGAGTGAAAAGACTAGGACTGGAATAGCCTGGATGCATCTGTGGACAAATGAAAGGAAAATTAAGAAAATAAAAGTGACAGGTAAGAAAAGGATACTGTTGACCACTTTGGCTGCAAAAGAAGTGACTTTTCAGCAGATGAGCATGACATGCTTTGGAAATAAACTGGGGGTGTAGACTGGGTTTCATTTTTGTTTCATTAAAAAGTCCCCTCTTTTTTCTTTTTGTTTTTTTTCAGCAGAAAGGAGATTTTCTGTAAATGCTTGAATTTGTGCCAGCCAAAGGGAAAACAGAGCTGTGTGTGCCTGATGAGAAAGGGAAATTCTGGCCCATGCACTGGAAACTGAGAGCCCTGGGTGGCCCAAGGTATTTAGGGAGAGTTGTGGCTGGCACTGTGAAGGAGTGRAATATGTAACTGAATTTAAAGGACTCTTATCCAGTGTTAACTAGATTGATTTTATTTTATYAGTAATATTTTATTTTATTTATTTGATTTTATTTTAATGTTGTGTAGTTGAGCCCCTGAACTTGTATCACAAGTTGGGTTTTTTTTGCCTACCCAGTTACTCTTCCATGAGTTCTCTGTTAAATGTAACCAGAGGGTACAACACATCAGAACCCTCCCTGCCCAGGGTATCATACAAGGTTGATTATAGACACCTAGAGCCTAAGATGACAATTACAATTGTTTTTCCTTAGAATTATTAAAAAAGCCTACTACTACCTTCATTGTCTTTTGATAATGTGCTCAGTGTTTTCACCATGKAACGTTGATAAAATCTGCAGAGGAATAAAATACGTATTTAAGTAAAATCCAGTGAAATCTTAGGAGCATTTTATTCACACTGTTCTACTAGAGGTGTTGTTTTCTGTGTTTTATTTTGTAGCTGCTGCACAACAGAAGCTTATTCTTTTACATTTGGAGCACATATAAAAACCTACAGGATACACACCTGTGTATTTGGCAAATAGCTGGGAATCTTTGAAAAGGCAGCTGTGTCTTGAGACACGAAGAATATCTGCCTAGCTAAGGATTTTGTAAATGCTTATGTAATTCGAAACAAACAAACAGACAAAGGCAGGTCAATCAATGTAAACTAAATTTGAGAGACAGTAAAGCAAATAATGAAGTGATAAGCAGGACTATTGAGATAACACAAAGTGCTGTGRTTCTCCTTAGTCCTGAATCCACTGAGTAACAGCAGGTTGCTTGTGTTGCTTTCTAATGCTGCTTAATTCATTTCTCTAAAGRCACAAATGTGAGCTGCATGACATCCCAGATGTGAGCTTGGAAATGCCAGCAAAGACTACATCTCTGCCATTTCACTCACATTCCAGGTGATCTGGGGATAATGCTCTAGAGAGGCCCTGGCAAACATATTTCTGGAGCTCTTTGATCTCATTGCAGAAAGCAAGGTGTGTCTACAGATTCTTCTGAAGGCAGGATTTAGTTAATTGCTCTTGCACAATTTCTGGTTTGTCCTCTGCGTGTCAAAGTAGTTATTTCCACACCTAGTGCAGCAAAGGACAGTGTGTCACCTGTCATGTCTCCAGCTCTTTCAATAGAGACAAGGTGCTGTGTTCATGGGAATCATTAAACTTCTACTGCATGATACCATGGAACTAATACCTCAAAACAATTAGCCACAGTCTTACGTTGATTTAAGATAATGCAATCCAGCCAATGTTTTCCTTGTGATTTCTGTAGGAACAGACAGGACCTGGCTCACCATGCTGCATTCTGTTCAGTCACTTGCAAAACCTCGTGTAGTAACGCTCTTAGCTCAAAATAGATTCAATTTTGAATTGAATTGAGCTGTAGCTCAAAATGAAGAATTTCACTCCTGGCACATAACTTCAGAAGGAAGAAGAAATTCTGTAATTGGAGTGKTTTTTTTCTGGCCATACTATACATTTAAATTTTCCAGAATCCCAGGGAAAAGTGGCTTCAGAAGAATAATTATACAGGGGAGTAGTTGGAAAGGAGAATTTCCCTAAATGAAACTCTGCCTCCTTCACTGGCCACCAGTGTGAACAAAAAATATCAGAGCCACTGCAAAACCCTATGGATGTCTGCTCTTCCAGTGTATCATGGTCAGCAGATTAGGAACTGCCTAAGATGGATTTCAAATCTCAGGTGCCATATTTATAAACCAGCCATGTGCTAGCTTCTGTGAGTTTCTCCACTCCCTCCCTGAAATTCTCTTACTAAATGCCTGTGTTTTCCACCCTGCTGGGGTGATGCTGGTAATAAAACAAAACAAAAAAAAAAGCTGTTGTCTTAACAATATAAACTCACATGTCCATTTGTAAGCAGGTGAAGCTTAAATGATAAGCTATTAATTCTTCTGTCACAAAGCAGGGTATAATAGCAAAGATAAATTCCAGTTATGAACCCCCTTTTTAAGTGACCACAGAACACCATGCAAATAATGAGTTCTTGACTACTTGTCATATGAAATGAGATGCAATTGAGCAGATCTTGTCTGTAACTCACATATGGGGTAGCATAGAAATTTTGTGTATCATCACGCCTACCTTTTTCAGATCATCAGAAATCAAACTTTCAGCCCTAAGAGGCTGACAAAAAATCAAATCTGGCAGCAGTAGCGTTTGTTGTGCGTTGCAAATATGGGCCTGAGAAGGGTGGAAAATGTGCTTTCACATCATGACTTTGTCCTAATATATAATGTTAGACAATTGTTAGAAAAGAAAGTTGATGGTAGCAAAGATACCCCTAAATTTGAGTGCATTTAGTTTATAGAACATCCCAAAGGCATTAGGCATATTGTCTTTCCAGAAGATGGACAAGAATGCAAATTATTAAAAGATACCAGATTTCTAGTGGTGAAGACTCTTTCATAACAATGATAAAAAGGGACAAAAACCTTTGATAATATTAGTTGACATAATTTTTATTTATTTTTTATTACCTGGTTAAGACAAAATGTAATTCAGATAGGCTTATACCTATAATGATGTTTGGAGAGCCAGACTGCCACTAATAAGCTCTACAACCACAGAAAGTTCATCTCCAAGTGTTCCCCACCTAGGATGAGAATTTTCTTTTGCAAATGGGTCAATGGTTGAGCTCTCATGAGATTTAAATTCTGCAGAAGATCGTGGTCCCCTTTCAGTCTACCTTTTTAAATCAACCATCTACTGGTATACATAATTTAATTTCTGAAAAATTCCRCTTGAAAATGGAAAATATGTTAATTTCATAGATGGCTCTTTTGAACAGAGTAACTTAAGAAGTTATTCAGCAACACAAGACCTTTTTCTCCTCTCCTACTATCTTCACCAGTGACAAAACATTTCATTAACAGCAGTTTGTTAGCAGTGGTGTGAGTTGTACATCTGCAATGCCTTGCATGCTTGCATAATCATATTCATAATGCAAGTCTGGTAGTCTGAGTCTCACAATAWACCTGCCAGGATGGTGCCTACTGTCTTTGAAGAGACAAAGATTTTGGAAGGGACTGAAACATGCCCACAAAACCTGTCTTTCTATTTGCAGACAAACCATAAGCTGGCAGTGGAGCTCCCTTCAAACCAAAGCCTTTGGGCAGCACTTGGAGAGAGGCTGACTAAGAAAACCCCTTGTAGAGTCTCTGTTCCAAAAGTCAGAGGCAGAAAAATCATCAATCATAAATTACACTGAATCTCGTCTGGAAAATTCTCCCTCTAAAACTTTGTCACCTGGGTGAGAAAGAAGCAGGAAGGCAAAGGATGTCCTTGATTCATGCAGAGAGGGGAAAAAAAATCTCCAGAAGTTTCTYGGTGGCATCATTCAAGTGTTCTAGYAGAATTCAACCACATTCTAAAGAGATTTTGAGTCTTGGTGGTGCAGGGGAGTGCAAGGAGGTACAAGGGGCTAGAGAAGAGGCACTGCTGACTTGRTGCAGCAGCTGATATGACAAAGAAAGACTTCCAGCACAGATTCCAGTTGGAGAGGGAGTCACTCCCAATGCCAGGAAGGAGGGCCTCAACCCTCAGACAAATTAATTACAGTTTGTAATTAATTTAGCCCTAATGTGTAATAATCTCCAGTATACAGCACAAATATAAATTAGTACACAAAGCTGGTGATGCAAGAGCTGTTTGTTTACAGGAGTAGAAAACTAATTGACTTTCCATCCTRTTGGGTTCAGAGTGTAAAGCAGAACCAGTGAGATGCCAGCCTTCACTTCTCTGTAAATCAGATATTAGATACATTGTGCTCATAGGTATGTCAATGATTTCGTCATCTCAGAGATAAGGCTTGCCTGAGAAATTGAGATGTCTGATGCTCCATGTTTCATTTCACAAAAAAAAAAAAAAAATCCCCAATGAGCATAATATAAAAGTAATTGAAGAAATCTTTAAAAAAAATTTGGGGGTTGGATCTTTTCTTATTGCTTGCTTGTTTGATTTCTCAAAAGTCCAACAAATGAAAGATCTTGTTCTGAAATGTGCCTACAGGAACCTTCACAAGAATTTGRGTTTCCTCGGCATTCACATTTTCAATGGAGTCTAGATCCAATTCTAGGACACAAAATCCMGCACAAAAGCACTGTTTTCATGCTTTTTGGTAGAGGGAAAGTAACATAAAGTGGCTCCTATTCAGCTGTCATCGGAATTGTCTTTTCTTCTAAAACTATTAAGTTCTCAGGGAAAAATACTAAGTTTTCTGTGGAAAGTAAGCACACTGTCTGGGGACCAGAAATGAGATTTGAAAGATAAATTTTCCTCTCAGTCAATTTCCATCAATATTTTTCTGTCAGTCCTCATAAAAGCTGAAGATAYCTCATTGTGCACTTTTATCAGATTTCACAGCTTTGATGTCCTTAAAATGCATGTCTTGAGGGTGAAGAAACGCAGAAGGGCTAGAGGAATAAAAAATAAGAGTAAGTGGCATAGAACTGGTGGTAGACTTAGGAGACTGGGAAAATCATCAGTTGCCTTTACAGCTTGATTTTGTGACAACAAACTCCCGGTTAGTTGACTCAAGTAATATATAAGAAGGTAGGAGAATAATGCTGAAATTGTCACTTCACTGCCATTTTTTTTCCATCTCTTGCCTGGTGCAAAGTATGTTGAAATCTCCCTGGTCCATCACTGCCATTTGCTGTGCATTTCTGCATTGATTCCATTTGCCTCCAAGTCACACCAGACCCTCAGATCAATGTCCAAACCCTGATTCCATCCTTTGTTCATATTGCRCTGAGGCTCAAGGAAGGGAGGCAGGAAAAAACAGAGAACAAAACAGAGGAGGAGGGAGTAAGAACGAATATAAGCGAAAGAAAGAACAAACAAAAGCAAGACAGCAAGAAAGAAAAAATCAAGTAAAATCAGGAGCAGAAGCAATGAAGAAAATGCAGGAAAGAAAGAAGGAAATAAATAAAAGAAGAATGAAACATAGAGTTTCATTCAACCAAAGCAGTCCCATGTGACTTGCTTTCAATGGAATTTCTTTGGAAAGTCATTTAGCCCAAAGGGATATAGCAGTAGATTCCCACAATGTCTTGATGGATTGGTGTGAATGACTCATATCTTGACTTTTTCCAGTATGTTTCATAAGATTTACACACTGGGCGACCCCAGAATTAACTTTGAAGTGGACCTTAACTTTCCCAGCCTCTGAATTAGCTTCTGGCGATGACTTTTTTTGGTGGGGACAAGAGTGATTTTGGTTTTTTTCCATTTTTCATCAATACAGAACTGGAGCCTTTGTGCTTTGCAAGCCCAGCTGCTCAAGCTTTGTGTGAATTGTTTGTAAACAGCACCATACACCAAATAAAGCTTTGTTACTTTGCTGAGGGCTGAGGGTACATAAATTTAAATAAAATAAAGTTCTCACTGTGTAATGTGAGCCCAGGTTTGAGGACCTGTCCTCCCAGCCCTGGAAGCCTGATTTGCAATGCTGAAGTGAGTTAATGAGAGAAGTCTGTGGGCTGCAAAGAGCTCAGACACAGGATGTGGCACATGCCAGTTACACATGGTGCATCAAAAAGTAGGTTTAAAGTGTGGATTAGGCTCCAAGTTTGCCTTAAACCATCCTAAAGCCTGTCTGGCTGTGAATGGGGCATAGSCACTGCTTCCATCTAGGATCTGCTCTAGCAGTGGAGCAACTCCACCACGTGGCATTTGGCCCTGCATGTGTTGTCACCTTCMGCAGCTTTGGCTTTTCTGGCGTTGTGCACAACTAATTTCCAACAYTCCCTCACAAAAAAAGGTGATGGCAATGCCCCGGCAACCCTGACCTAATGCTTCCAGGATATGCAGAATTTGAATAAACATTCATTTCACCAACACACAGCCTGCCATTCCCAGCTACTTGTGGAGTGACTGTAAAGCTAAAACAAAAAAAAAAAAAAAAAGGCTGGCTCTTGATGACGCATTCCTGATGTTTCTTTGCCTAAACCTGCCAGTGGAAATCTGACACCGTTTGGTGGTTAGCAGCGAAACGCTTTATTAAACTTCAATCGCTCTTTGAAACCGAATGGTTTCGATTGCCACACAAAATGAAACTGGCTGTCGTTTGCTCACTGCTGGGATGTTGGCTRGAGAATTCATTGAAAAATGCACTGTAGCTGCAGCAAACAGATAGCATTTTGTTTCTAATTAGATATGTGGCCGTCCCCTGATTTCCACCTTAAATAGGCACCTGCCTCTCCTACTGTCTTTCTCTTTCAACCTGAAAACAAATATTCAAAAATAAATCACAAAATTCTCAAACWAATCTGTAGTCTTGCTTAATAATAAAACAGACAGTGCCCATACAGAAATGCTCTCCTGCCTCTTCACTCACCCTTTTTCCAGTGAAAGTTAGGCAAAACCTTCTTTGCTAATATATAATAATTTCTTTTGAAAAGCCTATTGAAAAAGAGGAAAATATCCTTTTCAGGGAATGTATTTTTTTCATAGAAGTCACCTGCCATTTAATGTCTTTTTTTATTACACCATTACCTKCCTACAACCAGGCACTCCAGAGAAAAATTGATAACCACATACATTGAAAATCAATCTGTTTGAAGGGTCAGAAGGAGAGAAAAYACATAAAATGCTGGATAACTGAAATAACCATGAGTTCAGCAGAAGCCAGGTTMTTGGCAAGAATTCTGGAGCCAAGTGTGGTCATGCATTTGTTAAATCTGTGCATCCAGATGCTCTGGCAAGGGCCTTTCTGAGATCTCAGCAGCATAGAATGCTGGGCACCTCATACGAAAAAAAAAACAAAACAAGGTTCAAGAGTTGTTATTTGATGCCACCAAATCCTTCAGCATCTGGAAGCTCAGCTGAGGCTGGTGTGCTTGACAGGAGGCAGCATAGCTGGGGCAGCTCCACAATTCCCATCTTCTATATTGTCTGGGGTTTGCTTTGTTGCAAATTGTGACACTGACAAAAGCTTTATTACAGGTCCATGAGACAAAGACTGCAGTTTTACAGACAGCCAGTCTTTTCTGTGATTTGACACCAATTACAGCTTCTTGCCCTATTTTCTGCCTCTCAGACAGTTTTTGAACTGTGGCATTGTCTTATGTTTCATCTTTCCACTACTCAAGTTTCCTCACTAGTTTCTTGAACTGTACTGAGAGCTGCAATAATTATGATGCTGCTGAGACCTTCTTTCAGCTGCAGAAGGGCACTGAAGGACTGAAAGGGAGAGAAATTCCTCCCAGGGAAATCATGCTGATTTGTGCCTGTCATACTCTGGTTATATTAATGGGTAAATCCCAAACTGAAAATATTTGGACACATGTACCAAAGCAATGATACATTCACCTACACAGAGACAGCAAAACTAGGAAGTAAAAACAGAAAAATGTCTTTTTATTGCCATTCCCAGTTGGTGCACTAAAGTCTGCCATATTTTACTATTAAAATAACCTTTAAATGTTTTGGGCTTCTTTTCAGATTTTAGCTCAGATGGAGGACAATCTTATGAAACCAGTGTCTTTCAGAAGAGTTTGCCACACTGGGACARGAACATGTTCCTCTAACATGACATYTYCCCAAAACTGACCTAGCTGTATTCCATAAATAAAACAATAGAAGAAAATGAAAAAATGCAATCTGGATATGAGTTTTAGACTCTTTTCTACTCAAGAGGGTCCTAGCAGGAAACTTTCTTTGCAGTAATTAATTTGAACTCTATTGAAGAGTATTGCAACTCAACAAAAAAAAAAAAAAATCCGCTTTTCCCAGCTAATCGGGGTTCCCTCATCCTGCACCTTAAAGAAAAGTTTTATTTAAACACCAATTGGGCTCAGAATTAATTCTTTTTCTTAAGCGGGAGTCAGGATCACCCWGGACTACGTATGAACCATGGTGTTTCCCAGCTCTGGAATCAGGCTTATCAGGAATCCCTACTCAGTCACTTTAGAGCCAGCTCTGGGATTTGGTAGAGGCTGCACAAGACTAAACATTTCCAGTGAGATCATTTGGRCTCATCAATCAGCCTTTCACAGTGAAATGTTTTTCATCAGTTTCATCCCAATCAGCTGTAATAACCTACAAAGAGAGAAATGAAAGCCCTTCAAGTCGACAAAACAACTACTGTAAGTATTTTTAAAATARCTTCATTAACAACACTAGCAGAACACTTTTAGAAGGAAATATTTCTGCAAAGGACACAAAATCATGACTGCAGCTAAAGCGGGATGATTGGGCTAAACAGAGTTTCATACCCTGTTCTTGGCAGGGTGTGTGCTGATGGCTATAATTTAAATCTGGAGCCAAATCAAGAAAACTCATCACGATACATCTGCTGAGTTTTGAGTATACACGGAGCAAGCATGTGTGCTTTCCTGAAAGCTTTTCCTAGAAGCAAAATGCACTGCAAAGATTTATACATCTGTTGTGTCATCTTTTGACACAGCTGATGAAAGCCAAGGCATAGCCCCACACAGGAATTCTGGTTGGGGGATAGGTACAGGCAGAAGGAAAGAGAAAATATTGAGAATTTCCATGGTGAATCATGAAGCAATATTTGGCAGATAGCAATTTCCAGTCACAAATATATTTCTTTTTAAAATGCTTGAAAATCATACTTTTTATCTATTGACTAATCACATTCTTTGTATAATAAAAATAGTGGATGAGTGAGTGGAGTGTGTGAGTTCTTGAATCTTCTGATGTCAACCAATAATGCAGATATGTGAATATTTCCTTTTATTTGGGGTGTTTGTTGTTTTTTTTTTTATTATTATTTGTGGTGGTAGTAGCAGTTTGGAAGTGACTTAGACAACAACCAAAGACAGACATTAAAATGTCCAGYCTATCATTACCTGCTGATTGTTTTTTCTCCACAGTGAAGAAGCTCATTCAAACATCAGCTTCAGGCTATCTCAGCAGGAATTAGGAATCATAATTAGACACAGCCATGTGTTTTCAGTTTAAAGGATTCAATATTTGAAAATGTAGGAACAGAAAACTACGCAAAGGCAACCATTTCCAAAAATGTAATGTCCTGCACAGGAAGGAGGTCACAGCTGTTACCAAGTCCAACTGTGATGCCCTGGAGAAGTAATGCTTTGTGGAAGCTGTGTGAGGAGGACCTGCTGAATATATAATTTCCTCCAAGGTAATATACCCTTGCATTTTGCATTGTCATTTTCTGAACCACAATTTAATTGCATTTGGAAATGGACTTTGGCTCTGATGAAGGACATATCTCCTGAGGTGCAGAACCAACACAAGGTGACCACAGCAAGCAAAGGCAGCAGGAACCASTCATCTTTGCCAGAACAGAGGAGAAGGCACCAGCTAGAGGATTTGGCAATCAACAGAAAATGGGCAGTTAGGGAATGCTATTGGATCTCACTCTCTTCCATGTGGTGTTAGGAGGGTTACAGTCCMAACATACTTCTGTGGCTATTGCTGCAAGATTTAAATCAGTTTGTCATTTGTATTCCCTCAAATGAAAAATAGGCAGAGCCCTGGTGGTGGAAGAATTTMAAAGGCATGTTAGGATTTTTTCTTTCCTTTGTGTACCAATAACCTTGCAGAGAAAATTAATATTAAATGTTCAGTACAAGAAAATCACCATCCAGGTGGGCTCAAAGAATTCTTTAAATGCTGGAGATTCCCAGCGCAAGTGGAGGGGAACCTGCAAAGATAAAACTTGTCCTCAGTCTTGCTTGGTTTCTCTCTCATGCCATTTTTTAAACTACAGTAAACAAAACATTTACRGACAGAGTATAAGTTTCTGTGTTCTTCAACAGCTGGTGTTACTGTTCCCAGCACAAGTTTGGTTACTTCAGCATATTTCTCCAGGCAAAATGTAATAACAAAATGAATGTACACGTATTTCTGTAAACAAACACACACATGCATGAATCTGTTCTTATTAGCCATTGTGTAGGAATGTACTTCTCTCAATTAGTCTTTAACCATGCTGAGGGTGAAGTGATGGATCTGACAGGAGTCTCTTGTGTGTGCTTCAGTGCTTGCAGTGACTGTTCCTCAGCTGGTGGAGTGTCTCCAGAGCAAACAGTGAAATGGTTGCTTTGCATCCTCCTGAGAAGAAAAGAGGAGGAAACGTGTCTGTTACTTGTTAAATACCAAGCGGACAAAACCCAATATTTTTTCCTTCTCCTGTCTCTTTTTACTGAGGAAAAGAAAAGCACCTTTGCTGAGTACTTTATCTTCTGTTTGCYAGGTCATATTACATTACACAGTGCATTAATCTCCAGGATTTAATGGCAGGGTTTCCTTGCAGCATAGGTGGTAGCTCCTGTCCATTTGGATAATTCCTCTTCTGTTTCACTTTTTTTTCCCACATTACACAGCACACCTGCTTCTTTGTATCTGAAGGAAGGAGCTATTTCTCATTCCACTTTCACAGACAGAAGGCTGTTGTGCACCAGAAATTAGGGAGGCTGGCTGGAGGTACCACATCAATATGGAACATGTTCATAATTCAAAATGACCAAGCTGAAGGCTGTTTTGCCTCACCTGGAGGAAGGAAGGAAACAGTCTGGAAGCAAAATTTTTGGGAAGACAAGGTGTTCCTACACTGATGTTCCACAACTCACTACGACTACTTCATTCACAAAAGACATTTCTCTTTAGTGCCACTACAAAGTGAAGSGGCAGAGGAAAGAACCAATCCTTCAGATATTTAAAGCTCAGCATTTATTGCTCAGACATTCCTACTGCCTTCTGAGTCAGCCTTACACCCATTTTGCCATGCAGGACTGACCATTATGCAGAAATTACCACGTTCTCCAGCCTTAGGAGACTGAGAACAATTTAGCTGCATTAGTACGTTATTTTCCCCTCTGTAATTAACTCTGCTATGCTGACAGTGAAGATCATTCACTTACCAAGGAAGAACAGTTCTCTAAAAATAACTGCAAAGAACTTGTTTCTCTGCAGTGAAATTCAGTATTTTTGCACTGCTCTTCTTCTGAACACTTCCACCCTCAAGACAGAAGACAAGGAGAAATCATATCTCATATCAAGTTATCAGGCTTTCTCAAAACATCGTGTCATCCTTCATGCYGGTACATACTGTGCTAAAACAAACAATATTTTGTTAGCAGAAGAATTTGAGCCATCAACCATCTCACTCCATAATCTAGGGGGYATAGATTTGCAAAGCAGGCTGAGGGTAGACTGAATTTGCAATGAGCTCTGGCRGTGCCAGTGGAAAACCTGTTTGCCTAGAAATCAAAATGCTGGGTTTTCATCCAATTGCACATGCAGTACTGCCATCTCGTGGTCCCTTCTGCTGCAGCTCTGCTTTGACAGCAAAAAGCAGGTGGGAAGAGCCTGCTAATCCAGGCAGAAATAGTGTGTGCTACTTAAATGTTATCCTGCCAAATGCCTACCTGGATGCGTGAGCAGGCTGTGCTTAGGTCAYCTGCCAAAGTCTGTGGGAAGAAGATCTAGGGCAGAAAAGGATTCTGCAAATACATGGACTCAGGGAACTTCTAAGTTTATCCTGCAAAGACAAAAGTCCAGTTGTATTTTCAAACAGAAAATGAACAACAATTAATTACTATCTTCACCTTAAAAAAACAAACAAAACACAAAATACAAAAGCAATATTAAAATTACAAAAAAAGAGTGATTGGATTAGGAAGGGGGCACAAAAGCAATTAAAAAACTGTTGGAGTGAGTGCTTTGTGAACAGCCTGACTGACTTTCAGTTTAGCATTCTCCTCCTTCCCCAAAGGCCCACAAGCTGTAAATACGTGGTCTCCAAAGTTTCCACTGCTCAGTATTTTAAAACATGGAATGCTCTTAGCCAGCTGATGGGGGAYGTAATAGGATTTGAACTGTGTGGGATCATTCACTGGCAAACACCAACAGAGCCAGACTACAGCTGTAATTCCACAGGTTTATGAATCACCTGCTGGAATCACTGGGACAACGAGCCTGCTCAAGATTACACATGTGCTGACGTCTCTCCCTGAGTCAAGGCTGTATGATGGAGAATAAATTACCCAGCCAGATACAACTGACGTATCAAGGAAGATGTAAGTTTGAGATTGGAGTATCTTGATTAACCTAAGATGCTGAAGGTGCTGTTGGGATAATAGACAAACAATCCATTAAAAATCTTTTCATCTTTCAGGCTGGTCTGCAAGTTGTTGACATCAGAGTGTTGCTGCACAAGTATCATTTAAGGCCGAGATGTGATTTCTATTAACAGATMTGGTGGATAAATTTGTGCCCACACCTGACTGTTGACCCCAAAGGATGTTCACGTAGTGCTGGTGTTTGGGCTATTTTTTGTGGGCTGAATTTTGTTTGCCATCACAAAAAGATTTGAGAGTACATTTGCCATGTTTCCACCAAGGCTGATTTTTTYATTATGCRTTCCTCTGAACACAAAACKTAGRTGATTTTTATTAATTACTTCTATTWTTGGCAATACAAAACTTAAAGTTTTGCAATTTATGGAGATTTTTAGAAAGAAAATCTTCCTCCTGGCTCTTGCTTCACTTTTCAATTGGCTGAGAAGGCTTTGAAGTTTAATATCTATGCAATAGCAAAAAAAACGTGCCTGATATATAGGCTTAAAACAGTATTTYGAAGGGTTGGGTTTCCTTTTTGTTTGTTGGCCAAGTGACTGACGATTCACTGCCTTTTGTGTAACAAAAGCGTCTTTCTGTACCACATAGCCATCACTGCACTGAACACTTATTTTGGTGCCAGTAGGAAGTCAAATGTAAGAACTTAATATCTTACAACAAGTGCCATCTGAGTCTTCTGTGCTCCCATGAAGAAGATTTTTTCCAGTTTCTTACCATAATGTAATATTTCCCTTGACAGTTTGCAGATTAAGTACACATTTTCCTCCAGCTCTGAACAGAAAAACAWGCAGTGAAGAAAAGGCAAGTCTGTAATTTCATGCTGAAATGTCAAGCTACTCTGGAGCTGGGCATTTTCTTTGTTTTCTTGTTCTCACATACTTTATTTACTTCCCATTGTTCCTTCTTAGGAAACTAGGTGAGTCCCCAGAAGTGTGTGTACACTTTTTAGGTCTATTTTGGACCATCACAGCCACTGCAGCCACTTGAAACATCTGTGGACTTATTGAACCATCTCAGCTATAATAAATAAGAAATACTGACCCTGGGRACCAGAAAAAATACTGTATCATGTCATTATTTCTTAGGTTTTTCTCAAAGAATAAACTTTGGGGTACTAAGAAATTAGCCGGCCCACATATGCTGAACTCCAAAATACTATCAGAAAGAGTCAACCTTTATCTCAAGAAGTTTGTCTGTGAAAGCAAAGGCTAAGGAAACAAAAACCCTCCCCAGAAACATGGAGAGATATTCTGTGGCTCAAAGCTGCTTCATAATGACCAAATTGAGCTGATTCTGCAGAAACTTCAGCCTAAGTGACTCTTGCACACATCCTTTAAAGGACAGCGCTTTCCAATAACGAACAATTACCAAACACAGAAGCCAGGCATCTTCAGTTTGTAGGAGTGGCAGTTCTCAGAGCACCTGGATGCTTTTAAAAGCATTTTAGCATGTCAAAATTGTATCAGGAACCCTGGTGAGTGGAACCGTTGTGAAAGAGTGTCACATTTTCCTCTTGAAGCTGTTAATCACARTGGTCCCTTCCCCTGGCAGGCAGGTGATGCTACATTGTTTTACAGAGTTGTACAGCTCAGATTGCAGAAGAGCTGCTCCTATTGAAAAGCAAACAAAACAAACCAAAAAACACACCCAGGGAGTGGCTGGGGAAGAGCTGAAATGAGTCATGGACCACAGCAAGGTCCTTCCTGCCATTCAAGCCTGATAGGTGAAATGCAGGAGATAAAAATTTGAGGGGGAAATTAAAAAATATTGTCATAAGGAAAAAACATACTGATTATTGCAATTTTGTTTAGAGTTGCAAAAAKAAAGGTTAATTCCAGTAATGATAAAGCTATTAGCATTTATGATGAGTGAAATTTATAGTGACTRCTGCATTTCAGCATACTGGAATAAAATTAATATCTACAGTCAYTTTCTATGTCACGTGTTGAAAAGGGAGTGCTTTGTTCTCACCTGGTTTTTGTATGTTCCACAGTTTTTACCTTATGCATTGCTGGAGGAGAAGAAGGGATTGATTTACAAGACATAACTTGCCAAAATTTGCAGAGACAAAAGAAACTGAGCTAATTATAAGGACTTTGAAGATAATTCAAATGAKTCATCAAACCATATGCTGGGATATCAGGGAGTAAAGGCAATATCCAGCGAAATCCTGAAGCTGTTAGAAATGTGATACCACACTCTGAATTCTGCTAGTGGACTCATCTGAAGGTAATTGTGAGYGCCATTCAAATACTCCAGGTTTCACCACATCCTTGAAAAAAGGATTGAAACCCAACTTGTCACGTTTTTTAATCCATCCGTTCTGCAATCTCACCTTTCATTCCTCTTTCAGCTCYGGCAAATATCATCATTGTGCAATGGATTTATCTAATCAAACCTGTTCAGCACATGCTTTTGATGCATTTATGCAGCAAGGTGCCAGGTGATCTCACCACCAGGTTCTACGCACGTTGGGGTGAAGCACCCCTGACTCACATCTTATCAATGATATTTTTCATGCCTTCAGCTCACTGAGAGCACARCCTCCTGGGTAAGTTTAGCCAAAGTTTGTCAAGTGTGGCTACTGGAARTAGAGCTGCCTTAGGAGAATGATTTCAGAGAATGCTACACAGCTCCACATCACAGTGCAGGCAGTAKAAGAAGCACTGACTTGTTGCTTCTGGAGAAAAGTGAAATCCYCTTTTCAGGACAGACTGGAAATTGCTGTTTAGTTGGATAAAATAGTTACGGGAAGGAAACACACAGATTATGTGCCATTAGATGGATTGGTGTCTGTTGTGTGGAAATTCTGACTGAAAWATGCTCTCACCATCAAGGAGAAAAATGCATAAGTTTTATTTACTTCTAAAACTTAGGAAGATGTCCAGAAAATTACTGTTGCAAATTTCATATTTTATAAAAGATTGTGTGTAAATGTATACTATTTAAATTTGGAGGAGTTTAAATCAATTTGTATACTCTTTTCCCAAGTAGCAAGTAATAGGACAAGAGGAAATAAACTCAAGCTGTGACTGGGGAGATTTAGATTAAACATCAGGAAAAGATTCTTCACTGAAAAGGTGGTTAAGCAGTGGAACAGACCTTGGCCTTGGCAGTGTTGGGTTAATGGCTGGACTTGATGATCCCCAGAGTATTTTCCAACCTAAATAATTTTATGGTGAGATGAATCTACACACAGGTCAATGGATAAAGTATAATCATATTTTTTGACTGACTGCAYTTCTGAAACAGCAATTGTAAGATTATGAAATACCATAATAGTTCRGTACAGAGTGCCTAAACTTTAAATATTGATATGGATGTGGTGAATTATCAGTTAACTGTAATAAAATTATTAGGAATAACTGTACTGTACACACCTTTAGAGCATCACAAGAAGTAAATTGTCCAAAGATATAGGTAAAGATATGTGTGATAAAARAATAGAGATGCAGTGATTCATAAAATATTTCCAGAAATTTCCTTAGATACTCTTTTTTTTATTTTTATCAGAGAGGATGTGAGGAAGCAAAACATCAGAAAAAATATTTATTTCCTTTAAGATTAAAAAGGCAACGAGTGTCGTTCCTAAAGAACTCACACTGGGACCAATACGTTCAATATCTTCACTAAGGTAGATGGTGGGATCAAGAGCACCCTCGGTAAATTTGCACAGGAAGTTCCAGCGCAGGGAGGCATGGATCTATCACAGCAGGACCACAGAAGAGCCACCAAAATTATTAGAAGGCTGCAACCCTTCTCTGGTGAAGAGAGGCTGAGAGAACTGGTGTTGTTCATCCTGGACCCAAGAGGAGTTTGGGAAGAACATGCACCAGCCTTTCCATATGTTACAGGGAAAGAAAGAAAGATTGAGATTTTTTGCAGCACATGTGGTAACAGGACAAGGTGCAGTGATTTTAAAGTGAAAGAGGATGGATTTAGCCTGGATAGAAGGAAGAATTTTTTGGAATGCGAGTGATGAGAGCACTGGAACACATTGTCCAGAGAGGCCATGGGTTCACCATTACCATAAATATTCAAGGCCAGTTTGGAAGGGCCTTGAGTAACACGATCTAGTGAAAGACATGCCTGCTCATGGCAGGGTGTTTGGGTCAGCTGATCTTTAAAGGTCTCTTCTAACCCAAACCATGCTATGGTTCTATGATTCTGTGTGGCTTTTTCAGATGGCATRTGCCTTTAATTGTATTCAAGCATTGTCTTAGTGTAGTAATTGTGGTGGTGCTCTGTGGTCAGCCAGTCTACCCTAAAATTTTAACTACATTAAAAGTATCATCTGTATGTTTCCCAAGCTTAATAYATGAATGCAAATAATGACATTAGCTGAAGAAATATTTGTAAATTACATTTTTTTTCAGTCTTTCTGAATTTCCTAGAGTGCTAAATGGACAGATGTTAGAAGCTTCATTACAGTATTTTCTGTGTAATTTGATGACATTTCAACAGGGGTGAGACAGAAAGCACAAACAAATGAAAGATAGTATTTAAAACCTATTTATGYATTGCATGTATACAGACACTGACATGTGCATGCGTGAGGCATATTATATGGATATTTATACACTCATGCTTATAGTCTGACTGTAACATTTTCTAAGAAAAATAGATTGTGATGTGTCTCAATTTCCAGGAGTTGGTACTTTCTGCCTTTGAAGATTCCAATTGTCTGTCTGCCACTAAGATATTCATTTTTTTATGGCACTTTTCTCAGGAGATATACARGGAAGACCTGAGGTCTGCTGGCCTTCCCAGAGCACATCTCTCCATTGGAATTGAATATTTCTGCTGGAAATGAAGGTGAATAGAAGAAATTAATTAAGCTGAAGAGCTGTTACTGCTTTTGCTACCTCCACAAAATTCTGCATTTTCTTTTGCACCAGCATTTTTCAAGGGAGGTCTCACATCCAATCCTTCATTTACTTACAGTGGAATTATAGTTACTTTCAGGTTTATTGGAAGGAAGGAGTGAAACATTAAGCTACTTACAGTAGTCATATATTGAAATAATAATGGAACACATTGCTCAGTGGTGCTGGAGGGATGAGGAAGAAGGGAGGAGGAATTTTGTAGAGCTGAGAAAGCCAAGAACCTGCTCTCAGTAGGGACCTCTTATCAGCTGTGTTCCTCTAGTTTCTCCTTGACTACACYAGGAACGTGCTTTCTAAACTTCAGTTTTTATTTGGACACTCATGTTTTAGAAACTCCAGGTCATCATGTATTTGAAATTATTTTTATCTATGACAACACTCCAGGGCAGAGGGCACTTTTCCTTTCACACAAGAAAGTGTTGACATAACATCGTGGATGTTTGGGAAGCTCTGACTCATCCTCATGCAGAGGACAATGGGTGGGACTTGGATTGAGACCAGAATCCTTTCATTGGAGATGGTTTTCACTCAGTTTGGAGTCTGAGACAATATCATGAAAAGTTCTTGATATCTCTCTGYCTTCCAAAAGCCAATTTGCCCCTGTATGAAAGGCAAGATATCATTTTAATGTATTCTCTCTATGTTCTCAGATGAGATCAAATCTAGCTTGGTCATAGAAGATTTTTGTTTCTAAATAACTTTTTGTGTTTTGAATGTTAAGACTACTGCTCTCTTAAAGTGGTGTGGTGTTTCTAAGCTGTCTTCAAGAGGATTTCCACTCCTTATATTGTAGTTTCCCTTCTCTTCCCCCASAGAAATCACTTCCTGATCTAAATTATCTTGTTGGTAGTGTCCCTTCCTCATTTGACCTGGGGCAACAATTCCAGTGGTTTCATTCCATGTGAGTGCGCCTGGCAATTTGAGTAATCTCCCTGMACAGCAAACAGCCAGGGATACCCAAACTGTAGTTAATGTTTTGTTAATTAAAAAATTGCACCTCAGCTGCTCCGAGCAGAATAATGGAGCAGATCCCATCTCTCTCTGTCTGTTTGGTCCATCACCAGTATCTGTTCGGGAACCACTCAAGAGTCAAGAAGTCTGACAGAAATGAGCTTCACCTGCCGTCAGGGTTGCAGCCAATTGGCACAGCACAATCAGCTGCTGTTGGGTGCAAAACAACCAGCTCCAACCTGTTCTGGAAGGTTGCTCCCCCACTTCAAGGCTGTCAGGTTGTTCTCCTCCTTCCTCTCTCTCAAAAAATGGTTGTCTTTTCCCTTTCAGTTACCTCTAGTGATTTTAGGAGACCTCAGGTTTTTCACAGCATGCATAGTCTATGGAAGAAGTAGTCTGACATCTCTAGATTAGTTTTATCTCCTCACTGCTGTTGCAAGTTGCAGGTAAATTCAGCACAGGGATGCTGACAAGTGTTGCTCTGATGAACGCTTATAACAGAAGAAGCAATAAATACTGGGAGTTGCAAACTATACGACTAAACAACTCCCAGTATTTATTGCTTCTTCTGTTATAAGCGTTCATCAGAGCAACACTTGTTGCAACTTACACCTAACTAGACAAAGAGAAAACAAAACTGCCAGGAAAGTGGTTTGTCTACTAAACTGACTTCCACAAGCAACATATTCTAGGCAGGAGAAACTTGGTCGAACAATAAGTACATGAAGGAAGCTTTTTTTATTCCATTAGCAAAATGAGGGAGAAGGGGGATGGAAGAGGCAAAAGGGTAATTTCAAGAGGAGAGTCCACAARGAAACTTAGTAAGGAAGGCTGTGAAAAGGGAACTTTTAAATAGCAGATGAGATGTGATTCCAACCTCCAAAGRAAAAAACAGAAAGAGGTTTTAGTTATAGTCTTTGGAAATCAGGGCAGGACAGAAGATTCTTTCAGGTGAAACAATAAATCTTGTTTGAATTAGGATGACTGAAAACAAACTGGGAGGACTAAAAGTAATGTGCAATAGGAAAGGGAAAATGTGTCTGTACAATGAAGAACAATCGAGAACAGATGGAAAGGACACATTACAAAACCATAATATTTATTTAATTAACACTCAATATTTATTCATTACTTTCTCACCTGGCAAGTTGTAACAACTTTCCACTAACTGGAAATCATGAAGTTAAATAAAAATGTAAAACAGTCTATGCAGAACTGTTTTTTCACACACAGAAACTCCTAAAACCTGTCATGGCATGGATCTCTGGATTTCTTTTCTCTCTTTGGCACAAGTATCTCTTTGTAGCCAGGAACTAGTGAAAGATAATATACTGCATAAAAAACAACAGGTTAACTAAAATCATACCTAAGTTGCTGCAACTGCTTTGGCTGGCAAACAGAATTCTCATTCAAATAGAAAAACTATGATAGTTCCTTATGTTTAAAAATTAATTAGAAGTGTGCTTAGACAATCACAGCCTGTTGAGCTAGCAAGTTTAAAGAAATTACAATTGTTGATCTGTGTGCTCCCACTTCCAAGCACAAACATAGTAAAATGATTATTTATCTCTTGTGTCGATGCTGTYACATAAAATAAATTTCTTCATACTGTGAAATCAGTAATATTCATAAGCTTTTGTCATTGCRTCCGAAAAAAAATAATTTTGGAGAATATTTCCCTAGAAAAATAAAGACAATTGGAAAGGAAAAACTAACAAATCAAGTCTGACATGTTACACAATACAGATTCCCTTGGGTGTCAATAAACATGGCAAAGCCATGGAGGGTTTTATGGATCAGAAGTCTAAAGAACAAAGCACAACATTACACCTTGACAAAAAGTGTCTCATAATGAAGAAACTAAATTAAATGTTTCCTCCAATGAGCCCCAGTAACCAAAGCAAACAAGGGAATAATAATGAGCCTTGGAAATATTACCCATGAAAGAGGATCATGTAATTTCTTTGATGAAAAGCAAAAATCACCCCAAATCAAACAAGTCTCTGCACATCATCACACTGAGTTCTCACATTTTTGGCTGCAGGCACATTTCATATGTAACCTGGTTTGACAAGTTGCACTGGAAAAATGCCAGGGCTAGAAAACCTTTCAAAACTCTTTCAAACCACACAACTCCAATAAATATTAACTTTTTGCACTGATTTTTTTTTCCCTTTGAAATACTGAATGTTGAGGTCCTTCTTTCCTTTCCTGGACCATGTCTGAACACCCTTCTCCAAAACTCCTTGTCCCAGAGTTGAACAGAGAATAATGAATGCTAAAGCATACATAAAAAACTCCACCAGGGCATCAAACTCGAAAACTTACTTTGAAGACTGTGTTTGAGTTGAGGGCTRTCAGGATAAATTCTGCCTCTGCCATACTTTGTGCAGTCAGGTGAGTTCAGCAGAATTGCTAGGATGTGTTTAACACAGTTTGGCCCATTAGCTTCTGCCATTGTCTAACCTCCTTCAGTTTTGGGTGTAATCAGCTTAGAGTAGATTAATTCCTGTGCCAGCAGATCACAGAATCACTAAATTCCTCAGGACAGCTTTTTTATTCCAGCTTACAAATATACCGTGTACAGCCGGGGATAAACATCTAATTTCCTAGCACAGGTTTTCCAAGAAGTTCTAATTCATGGAACATTTTGATTATTTGAATAATGATAATTATACAAAAAAAGCAATGCCAATGAGTGATGGGCTGATCAACACAGACTTTAAAGTTCATTTAGTTTACTTTCATTGCAACCCCTGTTTAAATGGGAGGGCCATTTTCCTAAGGGTTGTGTATAACTAGTATTTTCTCCTTATTTTACTCTCACGATTTTAATATTTGGCTGCTACTGATTACCCTTGAAATGACAAGAATACRGGAAATGGCCACAAGTTGTGCTAGAGTAGATGTAGATTGGACGTTAATAATTTCTCCACTGAAAGGGTGTTCAAGCATTGAAAGAGGCTGCTCAAGAAAGCAGATTATTCAGCACACCTGAAGGGAGTTAAAAGATGTGAACATGGCCCCTGGGGCCACGGTTTAGTGTTGGGCTTGGCAGTGTTGGGWTAATGGTTGGAGTCACTGATCKTAAGAGTCTTTTCCAACTTAATCAAAGTTTTCATTCCATTATTTGATAGCTACTAAAGTTTGAAAGAAAGCAATGAGACATATGCTAGAAAAGAGACTACACTGACCTTGATTTTTAGTGTTGTGGGTGAATTCTACAGAGGAAAGAGGTCAATAAAATTGAGTAAAATATCTGTGTAAAACATTGATGACTAGGAATGGKGAGGTCTCAGACAGATCCCTAGTTTCCACAGTTTATGTCAGCTTTTTTCTTGGCCACAGTTGTGTCTCCTTTTTTAGTGCAACTCTGTGTCTGTCTTCCTAGGAAGCCCTTACTCTTCCCAAGCACTTTATAGGAAGACTGGATATCTCACACAGTCCTCTGTATTCCTGTCATGAAGGCAACACATTAGACATCAGCTTTAACACCTAAATTTTGGACCATTAAATCTTTTAGCAGGAAATTTTTTTACTTTGTTCTCCAGTTGTGGGACTGGGAAGCAYAATTGTGTTTCAAGCCACTGTGTCTGCAAGTCAAAACCTTGTGAAAAATGCTGTTTTACCACACTTGAGAAAATGAGTATGAATATTGTATTTTACGTACATGTTCAGAAGAAGCTCTTCAGAGGTCTATGACTCAAGTCAAATCATAGGTAATTTCACCACAACATCTCAAATTTCTTCAAGTCCAGGAGAATGTTTTCTCAATGAATGTGAAAAGTAGAAGGGGATTCTGCTTACATGTTCTAGTACCAGAAATCTTGAAGAAAAGAGGTTTTATCTTCTGGAGGAAACTAAGCAAGCAAAACAGCCCAGAAGAACTTGGGAAAGTACAGTGCCTGGAAAAAATTGTTTTGAAAGGGAGCACGGAGAAAATAGAAAATGAGATTAGAAATCATTCTGCAATGTCAGCATGATGACTTTTTTGTGCCTTCTACTTAACAGTGTTCATTTTGTAAAGTAGTAGAGTGTAGGATGTGAAAAACTGGTTTCATTGTAGAAATAGACAATTGCAATTGAATTGCTAGAAAAAAATGAAAGGGAAAACAAGGAAGGAAAGAGAAGAGATTCTTTTGGGGCCTGATATTTGTGTAACATACATTTGTGCTAAGTTGGCAAGACTTGTGGGTGCCTGATGATAATTGCAAGGGGCCCTACAGGCACAAGCTCAAGCCAGGACTTACTCCTCTTAATCACAAAAGATGTAAGAAGCCAAATGTGGCACACGATTAAGACAGGCTACTGGAGAAGAGAAAACAGGTCACACAATAGGATGATGCTCCTTTCCCCTCCATACCTCTTGAGGAGGCATGGCATCACAGCAGAGAACAGTGAAAGGTGCCCTAGAAAGGTTGCCCCAAGTCAGCATGCACAAAAACAGAGCTGGGTTAAGAAAAGATGGATGCAGGAGTTAAAAAGTCCCATGCCAGAATGAGTATTAATCACAAGACTGATGATATTCAAATATTTTTGGGAGATTCAAAGCAGAGATTCATCTTCTAGGAACAGAGTTGACAGATTTGTCTGAAGGTTGAAATATTCATGAAACCTAATAAATCATATGGGAAATGCGGGAAATCTGTCAGAACAAAACACACGGAATAAGTGACTAAAAAAAGAYTTCCCCTGAAATTTCATGGTTAGGTTTTCAGAATTAGCTTTTCAGCACATTAACTTGCATTCAAAGAAGTCCTGAATTTAGAGTACCAAGACCTATGAATCCAACCAAAAGATCACCTTTGAATTTAGAGATTTCACTGAGAGTTTTTCTCAGAAAGAAGGAACGGATCACGTGTCTTCCCTTAAAGCTGTAATGATCCCATCTCTGAATCAGCTGGCTGGAATCTACTTCCAGTAAAGTCAGCAATGGAAGCCAAAATATCTAAGGAAAGATGAAATAAATTAAAAACGAACAAAGACAGTGTCCTTAAAGGTAGTGAGGGATGAAGGATTTTTATTTTTCTGGCCAAAGGTTCTTATTGAGACAGAGAAATAAGCTTGAATCTGRTCTGGGAAGCCAACAGAGATGCCCTGAAGTTATCAGAACCTAGAGTACCCCTCTCCTGGCTGAGATGCCATTTGGAGATGGATGAGACCCTACAAACATTCGCAGAMTTGTAAATGGCATTAAAACTGGAGATGTAAGCCCTCACAAGAGCTTGCAAGACTGTGAGCACTGTCAAATGTGTACCCAAACCTTCAGCTTAAGTATTCCAAACTGGCTAAATTGGTCTTCAGCTAAACATTACTGGTCAGCCTAAGCCTCAGGAAAGACAACAGGTTTTGTACAGAAAATACATAWAAAGTACAGTGATAAAAGAGATCTCAAGCAGAGAAAAGTCTTGAAACATTGCATCCAAAATCTAAGCCACTGCTCCTATTCCATCAAATCCAAAAAAAAGCTCARATCATCAAGGATGCAACACTGGGAATTGCCTGGAATCAGATTCTGCTCATAAGTTTGCATATACACAAGGAATTTGGCTGAATTTAGACTTCAGTGTAAGTTCCTAAAACTGCAGTGAAAGAACTCTGGATGTATGTAATTGTCAAGGTTTTGGCTTCTTTTCAGCCTTGCAAGARTCAGGGTGAATTGCTCTGAGACATAGTTTCTGGTTTGGACTCAATGTTTATTAAYTCTTATCTATAATACAGACTGAGAGTTGTCTAGCATTTCAAGGTAGCAAGGCAAAATGGAGATGTAGCTGTCTCTTTACAAGGCATTTTAAGGACAAACTGTCCAATTAAGAAGTGACACCTAAATTATTTTTACTTTGAACTGAAGAACCAAATACCCGTGGTCCACAATGCAGATTTTACTATCCAATTACAGAATACCACCTAAACCATGAGGAAGATGGTGAAAGAAGAAGGACTTACCTCCCACCCTAAAACCTCCATCTTGCTTTTTATATATTACTATATTCTAAAACCTTAAACTCTTAAGTTTTCCACCCTGTGATATCACACACTTCTATTCAAACTACACACCCATAATCCTAGGACTATCAGTCATTTTTGGAAGCTATCTCCACAGCCTCAGGTCAAATGCTGTGTTTTCTTGAGGGTCAGAGCCTGTGAGCACAGAAAGCCTAAMATTCTCAGTGACCAGGGTTTCAACATGTAATAAGCCAGTTGTGTTCACAGAGGACAACAGCTGTGATACCATGTTTGGAATCCTCAGTCTGCCTTTACATATACAAGTTCAATACTTATCATAACTCACTTCACAATTAGGGTTTTTCCCCAATAAAAGAAGAGGCTTCTCAATTCACTGGTGAGAAATGAAGAACTGGATCTTTAGGTGTAATAATTTAATCAGCATGCAAGATTGGGAGAAAATCCAACATTTCAATGTTCTTACTTTGCAGTTCTGAAACACTATGAAAAAATTTAAGAGATCAGTTCAAGTGTTTTTCTTTCTGTCAAAAAAAAATCAGCAATCAGTTCAGGAATTAATGACATTTCTGTGGAGGAAACATGCAGTGTTCTGGAGGCTTGGTTTAACAGTTCCTGAATAACTTGTGGAGAAAGTGTTTACACAGGGTTTTAGAAGAAAAGTAAAAGGGCAATGACAGAAGATGATTCACGGATGAAGAAGTGTCAAGCCTCCTCTTAGAAGGCAAAGCTGGAATAAATTCACAGTAAAGAGAATTTGGCAGTGGGGAAGAGCAAAAAAAAGGCAGCTGTAAAGACGAACTTTAATCTCTACAGGCTCTAGATCAAAATTAGCTGTCCCAATACATTTAGGGGTGGAAGACATCACAGTGAGTTAATCCCAAGGTGTATAAAGTGTCGGTAAGACACAAAATATTGCTAAAAGGATGAAAATATGAAATGAAGAAAAGGTGACTCGGAAAGAGCAAGTCCCAATACTAAATAAATCATGCAAAGCTACATGCAAAACTCAGATTAGCTGCAACCCAAAAGGAATTTACCCCTTTTGAAAGGAGGATGAGCTATTATGATAGCATTATCCACCAAGGAGGTGTCAAGTTTTAAAAAAATCTAGCTATGAGTTAGAACATCATAAATGGAGTTTATTTAGATATCTTGGAGCAGGATGTATTTTCCTGTGCCTGTTAGCACAATATAGAGGATTAACCCAATTACAGCTCCTCTCACCATTTTGCCCACAGGCAAGGGCAATGAGAGAACACATGAAAGATTACTTAATATGTAAAAACCCAGGTTTTCTTCTTTTTCAGCTCCACCTGGGTCCGTAGTGTCTTTATCAAATTTATATTTGCAAAGTGACATCTTGAGCCTTATATCTGGAAATTATTATAAAATTCACACATAAAGCTACTACATGTTGGTGTTGTTCTTGCTCTGTAGTGACCCCAGACTGATTCAAGCTGGAGGACTAGCACAAGAAACAAATACCTTCTGTGAGCTTTTCATGAAATTTATAACCRAAGAAAATTCTCTTGACTAGATAAAGAGATACAGTTCAAACTAAGAATTGAGATTAYGACACCACTAAAGGCAAAATTGTTGTGGTGTGTTCCAGTCTTAATGKTTAGTTCTGCTACCACTATGTTAATGGTTCATTCCTAGTTGATCTCCTCCTCCCAACCTGCCAACCCAACCTTATACCTGCCCTTTGTTCCAGCAAGTTTGCTGTCAATCCACCCTAAGGCCATTCCCCCTGCCTGGAAACCCGCYTTGGAAACTCCCTAATATTACATGTCCCATTGGTCCATGTGACATATACGCCCCCCCCAGCCTTGTTTCCCTTATTGGTCCTAAAGCTGAGAACTCACCTAATTCTCCTCCCCAAATTGCCCCCTATTGGTTGAAGATTTGTACCCTTCCCGTGAACCTCCCCAGTTTAAAAACCCCTGCATACCTCTGTTCTGGGTCTTTTGCCACTGGACCCTTCACGGAACTAACTTTCCTTGGAACCCATGCAAAACACCTCTTCCTCACGCTTGTCTCCACTTGCACCTGTTACATCTGTACCTTAGAGCATTCACTGCAAGCTGTATCCCTGATTGGTTTTAGGGAACAGCCCACTCCTAGCACGGTTCCAGGAGCTAGCTGGGACTCTGGCACACATCACAAAATCACAGAGGAAAAAAGATATGGCAAACAGAGAAAATAGATATATAAATGAACAATGCAGATGGTCCTGTGTCCTGCACAGAGGCAGAGAAGAGTTCATGAAATGGAATGATGTATCTGCCCATCAGTGCATGGATAGATTAAACGGTCTGGGAAGGAAAAATCTAGATCAGATGTTCAATTCCTAAGAGAAGTTTTTGTCCATTACTCCCTTCATGATAGGGAAATGTTCATTTTGGACTTGGGATTTTCACCACTGATGTTTCCTCCYTCTATAGCAGTATCACCACTGGTTTGCTAGGTCTAGGTTTTGGGAGATTGTAGAGTTTGCTTTGAGGTACAACTTGGAAGGGAAGTGAAATTATCACTCATGGCAAGTTCTAAAAATGCCACACAAGTGTTTTTTCTTTTTTGGCCCCTGGGCTTTTAGAGAAGRGAAAGTGAGGATGAACACAATAAAATCAATTTGAACTCTGCCTATAATTAAAGATTACAGATTAATGTTGACAAACTCATGACTTGAATTATTTTAGAAGAGTTACTCGAGGTCAAAACAGTAACAGGCTCTGTATCACACTCTATTTTATCAGGGATTCATGTGCTTTCAAATAAAAGTTCACAAAAGTCTCCTTTCAATCCTGAGATTTGCTTCCTAACCAGTTTTAATCAGATGAAYTTAACACTCATAACAAGTTCCATAGTAGTTAGACATTTTCCCAAACAACATTGGGTCATTTAGCCTAATGCAGAGTTTCCCTTGGTACATGAAAAAAAGGAAGCTTGTTACAGCAAAAACAGAATTTTACTTAGTAATTCAGAAGGAGGTTTTATTCTGTGAAAGTAAAAAAAGGGTCTGGCTAGCACCAGAAGAAAATGTCCCACGCTTAAAAAAAAGTCATCTATTTTAGCTTTTAACACTCTTTCATAATAGGTTTTGAAAGTTTATTTGTGCCTAGGTAGGTCTTAAGGAACAATTTAAATGCAGATGTGCCCCCACAGGATAAATGCAAAACAACAGGAATCTTTTACATGGCATTCTGCCCAGGATTCCTATRACCTACAAATGGGCATGATAATGGGAAAACACACATTCAGTGTGACCCATCAAAGGGCGATTTCAGGAGCCTCGTGTCTGAGCAGGGCAGGAGCCACACAGAGCAAGCAAAGCCCTCCCAGACTCTCTGTGTGCCACAAAAGAAGGCTACACAGAGGATTGCTCTGGAAATGATGGRGAGACAACAGACACCAATTTTATGTGAAACCAGTGATGGTAACACTTTAAAAATTCAATTTAAATAACCAGTGCACATTCTCCACTTTCCAGCCAGATGCCTCTGTATCAAGAGATGCATTACCAACACTGCAAAACACTTTTCATCTGCTGCACAACAGACATGGTGTTAGGGAGACTGGCAGGCAAGTCCATGCCCTGGGGAGAGCCATTTCATCTCTTCCCATCTCTGACATGCTCCTTAGTATTGCTCACATCTAATTTCACAGGAAGTGGTTCGACAGAGGACGTGTCATTCCAGACATATTTGCACATGAGTAACTGAATCTTGTGACCTTGACTGGCATCTTTAGAAACAGTAACAATAAATAAGCCCTCATGTATTGCAAGAACACACTTTTTTTACCCAAGTAAACACATTTTTTGGAGAAGCATGGGCTTTTCAGCTTATTGCATGCAGCCAGAGAATGGAAAATATGTATTGCACTGTCACCAAAGAGCAAAATAATTTCCCTGCATTTTAAAGTCTTTTGTAAAGTACTATTAGCTCAAGGTGAGCCAGAATGACTGCAGCATCTGACCAACTCAAGTCTTTCCA
>CADDXX010000085.1:2327629-2371821 GCA_902810485.1 Alauda arvensis | reverse complement strand
AGCCAGATGAATGCACTTATCAAATCCCAATGAAGACAAAATTAGCTATCTGCTCCAAATCCTTGTTTTTCCTGGTGTTTYTGTTGTTTGTGACAATTCCCAGGACCTTCTAGAAACAAGAATTTTCATGTACATTTCCATGATTGTCTCCTGTGATAAGATTCCAGGTAAACTATATATAAAAAAACTCACAAGGAAATGTAAGGATTCAGTGCTTTATTTATGCAGTCACTATAGTCTTAAAATAATTAAATGTTCCTTGAMGTTGGAAGCTTGTAAAAACGTTGCTATGCACCATATGTAATTTCATTTACTGCTTTGTCTTCCTAGTCTCCACAGTTTGTCCTTTAAGCTGTAGTTTATTATGGTGTATGCAACATTTTTTTCCCCACAACTAGATCCAGCTTAATGTGCTGTAATTAGGGTGTTTGCCATTTAAGGGCTGGAATGTGCTGTGAAGAGCAGCTGTGAACTTCAGGTTTGTCAAGCTTGAAGAAAAGGAGGCTGAGGGACAATTTCATATACTTGCCTGTCTAGGGCTGTGAAAAGCAAGCCCAAGGTTAAATATGGGATAGAAAAGGGCCAGAACTCCCATAAGAGCAGGGAGCTGAGGTTTGCTGTTAATTGACCTGACACATGCAGGCTCAGGGACACCCTGGTGAGATTTGCCATAATCACCCTGGAACCAAAGGTCACAGCACAGAAACCTGTGCAGGTTGTGCATAATCCAGTCCAGGCCAAGAAGCAGCATTGCTGATTTATCCCTGATTAATAAACCCYTACAAAGTGTTTGTACCACTGAAAAATGGTGAGCATGGCTAAAATCATTTCACATGGACAATGAGGAGCAGTAGTGAAAGACCTTCAGATAACTTGAATAACTCAGATAAATAAGTCATGCTACTTCCTCAGAAAGCACAGTTGTCCTAATAATGTGACCATTCACAAAATAAAACATCAGGAACAGAAACACTGAAGAAAGATATGAAGGATCCAATTAGTTAAAACCCCCAATTAAGAAGAAACAAGGCACTGATGAACAGAACATTTGTCCCTTGAGAACMCATGCAGATCCTATTCCAGTTAAATCAGTAATTGAATCTATAAAGTTCTGCTGTRTTTGTATGTTGAGAGAAGATTTCCAAATTTTCTCTTTTCCTGAGTGCTGATAGTTAAATTAGAATGTTTCTGATTTGCTCTTTTTCATTTTCATATCCAAAATAAATATATTTTAGAATTACATTAATAATCCYGCAGCTGTTGAAGACAATCATTACTCCTTTATTTTTTAGCATTAACTTAAGATTTTAAAGCAATAGATTRGACTTAAGGTTCAAAGCATGGACTTTTTTTCCAAAAGATTCATAATTTCTGACTGTCAGTATGAMAGCCAGCGGGATCTGCCTGATGTTTATCAATTCACCTGACAGACTAAGTTATGTGTCTTTGACCTGTGGAAGAAAATGGAATTTTCTGGTGCCTCTGCTTTTTAAACTTGAGAATTACATCGTCTAAGCTTAGATATCCAGTTTAAAATAACAAAGTAATGGAAACAATACGGAGTTCAAAATGTTAATAAATACTGTCAAAGCAAATTTGGAGGAGAAGTAGGGCTCACTGGCAAGTGGGAATTACTCTCATATTAAAGACAGATTGAGAAGTGCAGACCATTTCTCAGAAAACACATTATYCCAAATCTGCTTCTGCCCCAAACTGGTAAACTTCAGCAGCACTGGAGTTTGTCTGCCATTCCTAAAATCCAGGCTGGTTGTTTACTCCATGGAAAACTGTGGGAAAGGGTTTGCTTTGCCCTTTTGGAAATTATCTCTTGAGTGAGCTGCTAGGAAGCCTTGTGGCTCCTGAGTGATACCACAGATCTTGCTTATCCTGGAGCTGGTTTGACCTCATTTTCTGCCAAACTCCTTCTGTTGTTTGCTCTCCAGAGACAGCTGTGAGCACAGGTTCTTCTGGGTTGTTCCCTGAACCACATTTCTGGAGCCAAATGTGCTCACTTCTCAGTGCTGTGTGTGCAGGGTTCCCGTGATGAGTCACAACACAAAAATGTAACAAACTGAAGGCCCAAACCTTCATGTTTTCCAGGCCTGAAAGAAAAAATGAAACAAAAACACCAAACAACAACCACCGACACATTCTGACCATCTAGAAGACCAAGAGGAGAGGCAGGGAAATAAAGACCACCTCAAGTCTCAAAAAGGAAGACTTAATCCCTATTTGACTGGAATAAGGATTCCCTGGGCTTCAATCACCTGGTTTAAGCCACAGAGTACCCTTTGTCTGGAAATAGCTGCATTCACAGGAAATACCTTTTGAGAAGTGTTCAGCAGCCATCCCACTCTGTAGAAAACACAAGTCACTAAGCCCAGTTTTGATTTCCTTCCACCAGTTCTGGGTGYCCATGAATGTCTGCAGCTTGTCTTTGGTGTTCACAAGGCCCTTAAGGTCARTATTTCAGGTCTTTGAGAAGATTAAATGGCAGCACAGCAATGAAATTTTACATACAAAATGGGCATTTTTAATTAAAAAAGAGACAGCCACTACTTTATTTTGCAGRTGGATGTACTACAATACAGATTATTTTAGATATGTTGGGACCTGGCTAGTTAGTAATCTTCACATAGGTTGTTTGCCCCTATCAAGACCTGCCAGGAATGATCACTCTCCCCATTTCRACAATGTGCTCATAAGAAGGCCATTTTCTGCCAACATCATGAAAAATCTATTCTTTTATGCACGAAAGGAAAATGCAACAGCCTAGTTGCCTCGTACTCTTCATTGTTATGACGTCTAAGCCAACAGATTTCCTCTTTTCACGGAATATTTTAAAGGAAAGATGTTGGGGAACAGGTGGGGGTTTTTTTGGTTTTTTTAAATACTGGACAACCAGCTCTATAGAGACTTCCAAGTTCAGGTGGAAGAAAGCATATTATTACATGACAAATCTGACAAATTGTTTTTATTTGCTTTAAAAAGAGGGGTTTGAAATCCCAAATAAAAACAAACAAACAAACAAAMAAATCCAAAGCTGAATATTCCTCATGTGAGTGAATTGTGGGGAAGGTTKTGTGCAAATGTGCAATATAAGCATGTGCTGTGTAGATGCCCTAAGGGCTAAATATGCTCCCCACAGGCAATTAAAAACAGCAACACCATAAGCCTTTCCCTGCACTTCAGCTGTTTTTGGATCATGTCTKGTGTGGTGTGGCCTTGGTTCAAAATAGTAGCCATAATGTACTTAATTAATACTTAGCCCTGGAGGGGAAGCAAAAAAGCTGTCCCCCATTACCAAAATTGAAAGAATCACAGTCATGACTATACAAAAGTATTTGTGCTTTTAGTGACTTTTTCTGTAGCAAAAGATGAGCTAACAGGGTAAGACTTCAAGTTATACCTTAAAAATAAACACCTGGCAAATGACTGCCACATCTGGAGCACACCACAGTATTTAAATTACATTTCGCTCATCACCTTGTGCTTYGTAGCTGTTATGGCACAGAAAAGGATAATTAAAAGCAGCAGATTACCATGGTATTTAATGGACTGCTGCTGAACTATTTGTGTGTTTGTGATCCAAATGAAAACTGTTGGGCAAGTTACGGCTTTGGAGCAGGAAGATGTTTATGAGTGACAGTGAGTTTATTGAGAGTGTTTATTTACCTTGTGATCTGGGGCAAGAAGCAAAGATTTCAGGACACTGAGAAGCTGTGGGAATCATAAGGTATGTTAGGAATGTKCTTTAAGCAGAATAAATTGTGTCTTGGCAAAAGGGAAATACAGAATACATACATTAACATGCCACAMTATCAGCTATCTCAGCTAAGGCTCTGAGTCACCAGAAAAAGAAGTAAAAGAAAGCTGGTTTCCCACTGGAAAAAAAAATTCATAGGAAGGAAAGAATCAAGGAAATGAGTTGTGATAAATTTGCTTTTCTGGTGCACTGAGCTCATCCCACATCTCAGGTACAGACAGGTTCATTTCAGGGCTGCAGGTGGCACACAGTAGAGATTCTCCTTCAGCCTCATGTGATTTGCTTGCAACTTCGTATGTCAACACACAAAAGGTGAAAAATCTCTTTTTWTATATATATGTTGACAACCATTCCTCTCTCTTGCCTAGCAACTGTTTACAACCACATTCTTGGAGAGAAAAGCAACCTATTCAAATTTGATAAAGACCTATTGTGAGTTCCTATGTGAATGCCAGGAGCTACATTGAAATTCAAAGACTTTTATCACTCTCTGGTGTGGTTCAAATAGATAACAGWAAGTAATGTTTGTTTATGTGTATAAACTGAAAAATAAGAACTCYTTGGAGTTTCCATTCTGCCTACCCTTATTTTGCTCCTCATCCATATAACTGTCTCCAGCTCATAAACAGGTTGCATTTCTTCTATCCTAAAATCTGGGGTTAATTTGAAAAAACAACCTCCATTTCAACCCACCAAGTGTTCAGATATTGTGTATTAGGTTGGGTTTTTCCTGAAATACCTTGAAACAAGTACCGTTTTGAAGGGTGGCTTGAAGYTTTGTGTTTCCTTAACTTCTGAAGGCAGAGATTGCAGTTGTGTTAAGTGTTCTTGCTTTTTTTTTCCTTTTCCATAAAAGTGTAAGTAATAAATTTATGTTTGTTACTTAAGATAAAACATATCTTACTTAAAACAAAAAGCAATGGCTCTCCCTTATGCACCTGTCTCCAGAGGCTGAAATTTAAAGAACAGTTGGTAAGAAGAGACTCAAGAGTTTCAACCCTGTGATCTGAAAGCTCCAGAACAGTAGAAAACCACAACAATATGAAAAGGGCCAACATCTGACTGAAAAACTCATGCAATAATGGCTAGTGAAGCAATTTCTTTAGAGTTAATTAGAAAGCACTAAATGAGTATRAGCTCTCTGCATTGTGAGTGGCAGAGATTTCTTCCTCTCCATGGWCAAAACAAAGTCATGACCAGGGAGGAAACTAAACTGAGGAGATGGGCATGGGAGATTTAGCCCTCATCTTTCCTTTGCCTGGAAAAACTCAGGTAAACAGCTGCAGAGAAAGAAATAGCCACAGAGATAATTTCTCTTTTCAAAACAGCACAATTACATGTTGTTCCTCTCTCCAGGTACAACACAATCAACAAAGCATCTACAGCATAATCTAGGTTTCACAGCTGTTAAGAGAAAAAATAAGCAGTCAGGGAACCACGATATTTTTCTTTTACTTGCATGGTCTCACATTGCRTATGTTTGGTTTTAGTGGGGGGAGAGACACAGAGGTGGCTGGATCAGGAGTTGGTAATTAATTATTTTTTAATTAACCATAAATTTTTTTGTTTGGGATTACCCTAGACTGGTTTTGTGTTTCTTCTCTATTCCTTTGTTAACTAATTGTACAGTAACTTTGCAAAGAGATTTAGGAAGTCCTAAATTTTAACTTAAAGTCACCCTAAAACTTATTTTCAACCATGAATTTTCTCCAAAAGAAGTTTCTCAGCTTGTTTGGCACAAAGATTCATTCAGAAACAGTATCTGTTTYCCCACCCACAGCAATACCAAAAATCCATATCACATGAAATATCAGTTATCTTCATTCACAGTGTTTGCCAACTAAATTCACTCAAACTGTGAGAAAACTTGGGCCAGATTCCAAGATCCTAAATTTAAAACCTTGGTGCTCTAAACCAGTCACCAATGTAATCTGGTGATCAGATGAAAAATCCTCTAACCATATGAATATATTCTTTTGTCAGCAGATTTCTTTTCACACACTTTTATTACTCAAGGGATGTTACTCAAGGGAACTCGTAATGTCAATAATAAATACTGAGAAAAAAAAAAGTACATTTAGCTCTGTAGAAATTAGTAATCATTGGAACAACCAAAACCAACCAAGCTTGAATTTAGCAAAATTCATATCTATAAGCTTTATTTTATGATATTTTCTTAATATTAAATAGGCCATAACCTAAAGAACTCTAAAACTCAAACGGTATCAAATAGATCAAACAGAGTCATAACCCAGCAAAAATATTTCTGTTCTGTGAGGCACCATGCTTGAATAAAGGAAATGTGCAAAATCACCAATTCACAGATGTGGGAACAAAAGAAAAAAGAGAGGTTATGGATAGCAAATAACTATTTAAATGAAAAGCCACCTCTCTTTTCTGTAAAAGAAACAATCTAATATTTCTTTTCTATGGCAATATGTCTTTTGCAATTAAATCTACCATCAGATTTACATGGGATAAAATCCATAATTTTATCACAAAAARGCATCACAATGCCTAATTTGATATTAATTATTTGATGGTGCTTATTGGCTGATCATTACATTTCAAGGCTGTATGTTCATTTTTTAGCCAGGCCCTAGGGGAACAATCGTTTCTAACTTTAGATTATAACCAAATGTTCAAAAGTTTTGACCCCTCTYGTCTGCATTTTGAGACCAGATCTCAGCAGCCAAGACAAGGATTAATAACCAAGGTGGCTCATAGAACTGGTGATCACTGATCTGAACRGAAGTGCTTTGGCTTCCCATTTTATTCCTCTCATAGGCACACCTTATGACCAGAGACCTGATATTTTCCTTCTGAATTTCTTTAATTTTTTCCCTTGGTCACATCTGCATAGCCCATTCAGTGTGTTCAGCTTTGAAGTGAAGCAGTGAATCATAGGTGTGAGTGTGCAGGATTTAAACTTCAAGATTTGTACTTCTAAAATGCATATATGCAGTTAATTAACATTCACACAACACACCACTCTGCACTGGAAGTTTATTTCTAGGAATTGGGGCATGAAATTTAGRAAGTCATAAATTTTAACTTAATGTGGCCTAAAAATGTGTTTTYACCTGTGAATTTTCTCCAAAAGAAGTTTCTCAGCTTGTTTGGYATAAAGATTCATTCAGAAACAGTATCCTCTTCCCCACCCACAGCAACATCAAAAAACCATGTCACGTGAAATATCAGTTATGTTCACTCACACTGCTTGCCAACTGAATTCACTCAGACTGTGAGAAAACTTGGGCCAGATTTCAAGATCCCACATTTAAAACAGTGGTGGGGTTCTCTTAGGGGCTTCTTGTTTCAGTKTTGGGAGTCAATTTGTTTGCTTTTATAGATGTCATTCTTCAGATCACCCCACTGGGAAYAGGGGCTCAGGGTGGGAAGTTGTGTGAACATCTTTTATACAGCTGATATTGAAAGGCATTAAAATATAAAACTCTGAGTAATATGTCAACTGATTCTGCTTTTCTACAGAGCCCAGGCTGAAGACAAAAAATGCCAAACTGCTTTGCAAGCATAGCATACTGATCTGAGAAATGACAGACAGGAAAATATTGGAATACCAATCTAGTTAGTGCCCAGAAAATCCCTAATAGGCAGCAAATGAACCAAGTGAGTGCWTGGAAATCTAAGGAAATCTCAACTATTCGCTGACTGTGACTAACAAAAGCTTGAGAAGTATCTTCACAAAAAGTCCTCAACAATATTTCCAAATTCAATCATGTGGTTATTTGCTTAGAGCCTTTGCCCTTTTGCACAGATTCCTGTTATCAAATACATACATTCTGCTTGGGAAAGGGCAGAAACGTAAAGTCATTTAGTACTACATGCCTTCTGGGAATCTACCATAATCTGATTTACATTAAGGTTCTGGAGGAGGCCATAATTTTAAGTCTATCTGCAAGTTTTCAAAAGATGATACTGAAGATCCTTAGAGTTAGTCCCTCATCACAAAGCTAAACACTCTCCTGCCTGGCATTATGAATAAACTAAAAAAAAAGAAATTATGTGAAAACAGCTTGATTTGTTTTACACTGATAAATACTTATTTGCAAATATTGCAGTGCTGTCAAGGAATTCAGTGGCATTATTCCCCCATTATTGATCAAGGAAATTAAGGCACAATTACTTTTTCAGAGTTTACCCAGCAGGAGTATTYCTACTTAGCCCTTTGCACTTCTTTTTCCCTTAAGAAGCAGTGGTATTTATACTTATAGTTTTCAAATTTTAATTCAAACTCTGAATTCCCTCTGAAGTCAATAGGCTGAGTTACCAATTACAATTAATTGCTCTACCTTGGCCTGCAATATTTTATGGGGTTATGGCAAAGCAGGCCATTGAAAATGGAGGCCAAATGAAGACTCTGCTGTTCACACACAACAGCTCAGTGTGCTCTGCTTGGAAAAGTATTCCCACGGCCCACATGAATTGCAGGCAGCCTCCCCTCCTCAGATGTATGGAGTTAATGGCTCTTGGGAGAAAACTGGACTGTGACAAGCAGGGATGAGGATCATGGGCTTCTGTGGGAAGCAGAGGCAGGACTTCTGAAATGACTGACAATTAGTCCCAGCACTGCTTGTCATCAGCATGAAACAGCGGCCAAATTAATCTCTGCCAGCTGTTTCGTTGGTTTTGCCAGCTTTATGTTCCATTGCTTTTGTTTGGCTCTACCTTCAGAGATTGTTATTCTGATCAAATATCTTCTCTTTCTTCCAAACTCTGTTCTCAAATCTATGCCTGCAGCTCCTGATACTTTCTTCTTTTCCTTTTAATTCCCACATGTTGTGGAGCAGTACATACAGTCTGGAGAAAAAACTTGAATTCATTTTATTGSTATTATGTATTTGCAGAAAAGGTATTTCACCTTTTTTTTTCCTCTAAAGAAATCACATTTAGTAGTTTACAATGTCRATGTTGAGCAAAAAATAGTGATGTATTACCTGTATTTTGAATACAGTGGAATTACACGGAYAATCATAACATTCTTTGGATCTGACTGTTCATAAAATCAGGAGTCTGCAAATCAACTCTATRGAAGTTATTACTATTAATATAACATCTTGTGCAATCATGCAAGGATTTCAAGGAATATGCAARGAGACTTACACCTGTATTTGAGCTTTTTGAGTTAATTTGTGATGACTTTAAGATCATAGAGCTTGCAGGACTGTATATGGCAGTGCATGTTTTCTGAGTGCCTCACTACATTTCCTCAGGAGCATTTCTTCACAAAGTGATAGAAGAGAAAGGAGAAGGCTCCATAACTTTCCCCAGCTCCATGAGATCTATGAAGGTGCTCCCTTTTCTCACAGTTAGGTCTCTAACATTCAGTGCAGACCCTATTCACCCCACATCCTGGAAGTTCACACTGATATCAGRTTTGCATACATATATTGCTTTTCATTTCCACTTGAGTCCAAGAGCGTTAAAAGATAGATCTGCACCCAAGAACATCTTTCTCAAGTCAGTTCTTGGCTGTGGTACTCATTTCCTGATGTTTACATTATTTACATGGTTATGTGAAAAGAACTCATCATCAGAGGTCATCTGCTGCTGGAAGTGCCTCTTAAAATACATTTGGACAGCCAGATTGTATTCAAGACTGAAGGAGAACAGAGTTAGTTTTGCACCACAAGAGAGTCATCTAGACTGAAAAAATGTGAGGAAATTTACTCTTATCAATGTTACTTTGTTCCAAAATGAGAAAACCAGTTCCATTTAACTAAGGCTTCCATTATTCCTATTAGGAAGAAAAAAAAAATCCTAATAAAGGTTATCAGCCAGAAAACCTGTTTTTGTTCTTCTCCAAACCCACAGCACATACCTTCATCAAGTGAGAAACTCAAGCAACTCCTGTTTTTCTCTGTGGGTAGAAACAGCGTCTGYAAGCTCTCTCCACCACACAGCTGACCCCACACACTGGGAGAGGRGTAGGAGGTTAGGGATACAAGGGTTTCCTAAGAGGCTGGGATCTTAGGTCTGTTGATCAATAGAGCACACCTGATAGCTGTTTTTGAAAACTTCCTCCTGAGATAATTCCTATGACGTCTGTTCTGATCTTGCCACAGCACAGCTGGGATTGCATTGCAATCCACAGCCAGGACATTAAAGCAGACATTGTTTTGTGTTTCAGGGCAGATAGTCTTATCTCTGTACAAAACTAACTCAGATAAACTGAGGTGGGTGATGGATATACAGACGTTTTCACTTCTAAATCACTAAAAAGCCTTTTTGGTTTTGGTGTTTTGTTTCTGGGGTTGTTTTTTGTTGGGTGGTTTGTTTGTTTTTTTGGGTTTTTTTTTTTTTTTTCAGAGGCAGATCTCAGCAATCTTCTTTTCTTACTAAGGATATGTACTCTGTCTCTCTCCCTCTGTGCACAATCGCTTTTCCAGGGTTTAATCAGGAACCACAGGGTTGCAGTTCATATCCTAAGTGGATCATTGACAAAGAGTGGGTCATTGCCTCAAGAACRCACTTCCCCTTTCTTAGGAAAGCTTGAGCTACCCTGATGTTCAGGAAGGTACTGTCTCCACTTGGGAAAAGAAAAGGGAAAAGACAAAGAAAAACGTTGAGACAGAATGAAGAAAAAGAAAGAGGAAAAGAGGAAAGGAGGAAAAGGGAAGAAGGAGAAAAGGTGAAAATAGGAAAAGAAAAATGAAGAGGAATAGGGAAAGGGGGGAAAGGAGGAAAAGGCGAAAGGGAAAGGGAAAAGGGAAACAAAGGAACCAAGGGAAATTCTCAAAATATTGTTTATAATGCTTTCTTAAAGGGGAAGCAAGCCCAGTAACAAGTTGGAGTAATGTCTCCTACTCAAGGACTAAAACACAATTTTGCAGTGGTCTTTTTCCCCTGATCYTGAGATATCTGCATGGTCAGATGGATTTTTCTTTCCTCCCAGAGCAGGGCTGACTAACAGAGGAGTATAGGCCCTGGGGAAATGCCACTAGTCTTGCAGGGCAGTAGAGTCCCCCAGATCAAGGCAGTGTTGCTGCCATGGTGTGAGCCATGTCCCCTCTGTGCCCTCCCCGGATTGTTCCTCCTCCTCAGCCACTCTGCTACCCAGAACAGCTTGCACAGAGCTCGGTGTTATGGGAATTCCCCTCTCAGATCACATGAGATATTTTAAAATAGACAGTCTTCTTAGACATGTGGATCACTCTAAAGCAGAATTCCATGTCTCCATCCACTGAATTTTAAAACAGTCTTTTCCTTCCACGAACAGGACATCTGCAAGGAAAAACTTTCTTCCTCTTGGCTGCACAAGGTGGAAACTGCTCCCTGAGATGTGATGGGAACAGGCTTACTTATAGTCCTGGATGYGTGAGCCAGACTTCTGCATTCCGTTACTGCTGCAAGACATTATCACTTTTTGACTTTGAGGAACGCCCTCAAATGCCTAAAAAGCCCTTTAAAAAAGAAATACTTTTTTTTTTTTTTAACAGAAGTACCTCCCAAATACAATAAAACAATATATGTAAATTCTTCAGTCCTGCCTGTTGCCCTTTTCTACTTGTTTTTTCTTTTTACTGGATACCTACAGAATGCTTTGCTTCTGCCTGTAAACTTTTGGGGATTTGTTTTCTCTTTTTGTTTTTTCTTTTGAGGAGACACTTTGTATTTTAGATGCTGGACATCATATTTTCAYGTGAAAAGAAGCTGTTTCKTYTGAAGTACATAGATGAGCCTTTTTRAAAGATGTTTCCCATTGTCCTTCTYCCCCTTCTACACTTGAAGCTCAKATCTCAAGACCAGRAAAGCAGTGTGATAAAGAAAAGGAGCAAAGGAAGCAAAAGTGTAGAGCACCTGTAAGTCTGAGCAAGAATTCTTCTAGATAATTGCGCTAAGATGAATTGTCACCCTTATCTGATGCAGAAATGCCTCTCCTTGGAAGGAAGACTATTATAAAAGACATTTGGTTAATGAGATGAAGGACCTACAGCCATTTATTAGGTGCTGGCAATAATTGATGGCACATGGTTTAACTGAGGCTTTACTATCCAGTAGAATCATGATAGGGCATCTGGGTTTGATGTTAGGAAGCCACGATTAAGTGCTTAAAAAGGCACTGGAAGGCTCCATATTTTCCACATCAAGAAATCAGGAGGAGTATGTCATATTCCAAATCTGTAATATTCCACTTTGACAAAAGAATAATTTCTTTAGATGCACCACACTGGTTCTTTTTCTTTTCTCCTCACTGAAAGCACCATTTAGTTTGCTATTTGATTCATAATTTCAGGGATTTCTCAGTTTTCTGTTGGTGTCTCTAGCTTCTTTCAGCGAGGAGTTGCTGGTACCAGCCCTTGCTGCCAGCAACTGAGCAGGGGAAGGAAAGAGAGAATCTGTGTGGGAAGACCTGCTTAGACTACGATGGATTTGTGTGGTGGATTTTTCTTTGTAATTTGGTCACAGCAACCTCTGGCGTATTTCAGGATCCCTGCAKCCATTTAGGGAATAGCAGTTTGCTATGGAAGTACTTGTGTTAGAACTATCAGCACCAACTCCCAGCTGGAAAGTGTACTTTAATGCAAAACAAATTTCCATGCTTAGAAAATGACCCCTTTCTCTCCCCTCATGCCCAACTTTATTAGAAAGAACAAGTATCTTCCCCCAACCATCATTATTATTTCCTTTTTGTTCTGGGGATATGCTTTAGATAATGTCTTGTTCAGGACACAGTAAAAACAAGCGGCTGCAATTGAAAGTGAGGACACATCCAGCCCCTGCTTTGAAGGCTGTGCCAACCAAACAATGAAGGCAGGTGCAAAAAAGWGTCATTATCCCAACTGTATAGGTAAGAAACCAAGATGCAGAAAGATTATTTCCCAATATTAGCAAGGAAAGGGTTGAGTGGGGATATACTTCATGACCTATGGGAAGAAAACCCAAAATATATGCACCAGACTCAGTCTTCTCTTTCATTTTTTTTTTATCCAATCTTATACCTCTGAAAGGAAGTGGAAAAAYCTGATTATGAGAAGAAAGGTGTAGGCAAAACCATGCCAACTATTTCCCACTGSATTCTGCATTTTTTAAAACATTGTATGCACATGTTTCAGGCCTTATAATCCTGAGGGGCGGTGTGAGGAAGGGGAAAGACAGGACCGTGCTGCAACAGTTGTGTGCTGTGAGAAAAAAACACAGTCCATGAGCTCTCCCTAGTGGGATCAGAAATCCCTGCACCAAAAAGCTGTGACTGCTTGCACTGTGTTTGCTCCGTAACTTTCCTCCACCATGTACTCACAGGGGTCCTTTCATGACAAGTAACTATACGCAGTAATTCAATTAAGGAAATTAATTTTGAGAGAAGTACAACTCAGATTTTCTGTGACCCTCCTTGACAAAATTATAGGGGTTTTGGGGGGTTATYCAATTTTTCATTTTTATCCCCTTCTGCATAGTAGCAAATTAAAATTCATGTCTTCTTGCAGTCTATCAGCATTACTTATTTTTAATAAGAAAATTTTTGTTCACTTGAAACAAATGCCTTGCAAAGCAGAGACTTCCTCGTTCCAGTATACAACCTTACAGCAAATAATACAGCAATAATAGGAGAACCAAAGCTCTTTTCCAGCACTCTGAATCCTAGATTTGAAAAAGACAATGGTTGGAACTGATCATGGTCTTAAATGATCAGCCACATAAAGTAATGCAGAGACAAATGAACAAATCTCTTGCCACTCACTAAAAACCTTCCTRGCTTTTGGAGTTGTGATTTACTGGTGGTTCTGCAGAGMGCATGGTCATCTCTTTCTGAAACCACATGCATTTTGGGGGAATGTATTACCTTACAGAGAATGGAAACCAAGAGCTGCCAATTTAAGGCACACGCACACACACACATTAAAATTAAAAATAAAATATATGYATTAAACACAGCAGAGTATTAATCACAGGATGAACTGGTCATGAAAGAGGCATGTTCTCCATCTCCTGGAGTCATCCAGGCTAGTCAGGATGCTGTCCCAGAGGAAGGCTTAAGGACACAATGTGTGCTGTTGGACTCTRTGTAATAGGAACTGCATGGAATCCYCTGGGTTTTATTCTGAAGGACTGGCTGSATGACTTAATGCTCTCTCTAGCTTTAAATCTCTGAATGCATGGATTACAAAACTGTAAAAAATTGGGCAAGATTCATTCTTAAAAGTTATTTATGGTACCAGTTTGCTGAAACAGCACAACAGTTGCTTTCCCAAAATGAAAAAAATGAGAAAATTTGTAAGCATTTMCAAACACAGGGTTGATTGATTTTCTTTGTAATTGGATTAAATTGTATTTTTTTGAGATCAAGCCTGAACTCTTTGTGGACATATTTTCAGAATTATGATGACACTTGCTTTCTACAAAGTACTGAAATTAGATGCTTAAGATAACAAACAAGGCCTATGGCCATCTGTTTCCTAAATAATCATCCCTTTATGTGGTAGCATTGTATTTACCACAAACCTTCAATTAAAATAATTAATCTGCTACTGCATTAAGTTAGTTGAAAAAAGTTTAAACTGAATTTTTTCTTTTATYTGAATATCTGCATTTTCTCCTTTTCATCCCCACTGAAATTTCTTCAGTCATTTAAAAATAGCATACGTACACAAAGTAATCTTTTTAAAAAGTTCATCTGTTTCCAAATATATCTCCTTATAATGTCWAATTCTATAGCAACTCGGTGAAAATCAAGATCCAGTCAAGCCCTTTATCCTGTGGTCAAGAGAAATTGTCCTGTTGACTTGAAATAATTTTGAAGGAAGTGCTGGTTTTAAATGAAATCATTGCCTTCTTTAATCACTGCGGCCTAGAGAAGAATCTCTAGGAATTTTCTTTGAGAGTAAACTAACATTTTCCAGTGCTTGAAAAACTGCATGTGACATGATGTCCAGCGCAGCACCTTATCAGATATTTCACTGTCCTCCTTGGTGGGAYGCTGATTTAGAAATAAATCCTCATTTAATCTTCAGCTGCTTCTCCACCCTAAAGTTTCTTCTTTCTTTTAACAGTGGTTAAAGCCTGAGAGAGGAGAGCACTCCTTTCCAGTCCACTCCACAGGTCTTCAAGCTGAAGGGTGGAAAATAAAATATGTTTAAATGGCACAAGATGTTGCTGTATCTGCTGTATATGATGACTCAGACTGTGAATCGGAGTTTGTGATGGGTCAGAAGTACTGGTACCAAAAATTCAAAAGGACATTTGTGCATAGTTACAGAGACAGAAGATTCTCCTTTTGGGAAGAAACAACTCCTGTATTTTGAGGAGTTTTTCTTTAGTTCATATACATACGATATAACCCCTTTGGCAGAAGGTACAGAATTTATTAGGTATTTTAAATTCTGTGGCACAGAAGAGAGAGGGAAAGATGGAGAAAGCCTTTGGACATTCACACAGAACGCACTGTGACTTTGCTCTGTGTTTCTTTTCAATCAGATAAGAAGTCACAACTTCTTCTGATAAAATACCTTACACCTTCAAGTATTCCAAGCAGCTGTTGTGTCAAAGGCACAGAAATTTGGCAGAAAATAATCCCCTTTGCTTTCCAGCTGGTCCTCAGAGATCAGAGGGCTAGGCTTCATTTCTGATTATAAACAACTTAACACAGAGAGTCTGGTCATATTCTCTGAGAGCTTTCACAAGCAGAGCTTCACAAATATAGTGATTTACAAATTCAATCTTATAGACCTGGCTGAGTTCAATTAGTAGTTGCATGATCCAGATCCAYGAGCAGTGCAGGTTATTGAGGTGGCAGGAAAGCAGCTTCAGGAAAAATTCACTTACTACAGAATGTTAATATGCATCATGACAGAAAATACAATAGCAGGGATACATTTGTGACAGGTGGACAGATAGAAATATCATATAATAACATAAATGGATATTCCTGAGTGTGCTCCAAGGCAGCTGGAGGGGCCAAGTTCACCTAAAAGTGTCCCTTTGTTGCCTGATATCAAAAGACAAAAACTTTTGCAACAATATTAAAATGGGAAGATTTCTACCTCTCTACATCTTACCATTTCCTAAAATTTTTATACGTATGACAAATTATCATATCTAACAAATATTGTCCAATTATAAGAGCAGTTRGTTAGGTAATTTTTCCTCCAAAAATTGCCCCATTTGAGTTGGTCCAGGGCTTCTCTTCTTATTACGTCTCCTTGTAGATGCTCTACTCAAAAATAAGGCTAAGCAGTATTTCATGGAATTTCTAGGAATGTGCTAGAAAGTTACCTTATTATTCTAAAATCTAAGAGAAAGAGTAGAAAAAAATACCAGGAGCTACATAACCATGTTTTAAARTTCTACAAAGTTACAATTATATCAAAAGTACATAAAAAGTAAAAATCTTTAGGCATCACTTTCAAGAGAAGRGAGACACAGTCCATTRACTGATTCCAAGCAGGCAGAGGTTCCTGCTGTCACCTCTTTGCAAAACCCCATTAAAAAAATCCATGTTTCAAAGGAAATGGAGTCAACTTTTTTTGCCATAACTGAAGTACAGCCACACACAGGGGCTGAAATGTGTGTTGTATTCTCAGAAGGTCTGCACTGAAAAAAAAAACCAAAAAACTGAAAAATAATCCAGACTCTGTATTTAGAGGACCACAGCAGAAGGAATTGCAGGCACATTTGAAGTAGGAGTAGCATATGTAAAAGCAATTTTTCAGCTGGAAGAATCTGGCAGGGGACAGGAGATYATTTCTGATGCACCACATAATGGAAAAGAACAGCTCAGATGCTGGACCAGGACCATGCAGTCCTGGGAAAGCTGGGGGGACAGRCATTCCTGCCTCTSTGTGTGTGTGTACACTCTCCATATGTGCACACCTGCACGTATATAGGCTGATTTTAATTACATAAGACAGAAAATATGCCTGGCTTTCCTGCTACTTTTTGAGTATGTGCTGTCTTTCATAGGACTGACAAAAGAAATGTTGAAGTATAATCATGAATAAGAAAAATACCTGAAAAAGGCAACACTGGCTATCATGATTCATGGGGGAAAGCATTACTAAAGAATGCTATGCTGGGAGAACGAAAAAATGGATATTAAAGGTAGAGAAGAAACATATTTTTGGTACAAGTCTGCTTTCCTTCTCTTCAGTCCCCCCTTTCCTTCCTTTTTTCAACACYGGTTTTCATTTTCACCCTGTGTGTAGCCCATGAATCAGCTGACATGGAATAACACATTTTGTTTTCTCTCCTCCTCCCCATTCATTAAGATATATCATCCTTCCGCTTTTTCTATGGAGTATTGCTTCAAAACTTTCCAAGTAATTGTATGTAAGATTCTAGTAAAGGTCCAAATTTGATTGAGGGCTAAAAATTCATACTTAGCAATTATGTAGTAATATCCTTCCAGTATCTGGCTCCTTTTCCCTATCAGGAAGAGGAGACATCATCCAGGCACCCTTAGGAAACAGGGAACGACAATGATGGGAAGTCCCAGCCCTGGCAAAATCAGTGGGACCAGAATTTSCTTCTCCCTGTTTCTTTTGCATGAAGCAGTTCTACCCTTCTCTCACCTATGATAAAAAAAAAATTTAAATTTTAATATTCATTAGGTGTGTCACACTGAAAAGGGGGACTCTTATCTAATTGTCCCAGAACAYTGTTTTAAGGGAAATACTAGATTTCTAAGTGGTTGTTGTGGCCTCTTCTCCTGTTGCTTGCATCCATTAACTCAGAAAGGATGGCACAGAGTGCTCAGCACCTCTGCAAAGTCTTTTCCTGCACACACCCTCTTGTGCAAGGTGAGGAGGGGAGGGATGAAGGCTTGACCCTCCACAATACTAATTTCTCTCAGTATTAGCCTGACTGAAGAAAGGGTACTCCGTTCTCTCCTTTACAGCCCTTTACAGAGAATTCCTCCATATGCCTCCATTTTCAGACCTTGTGTGCACATCTGCCCCAGTCCCAAGGTCTGATCCCAAGCCTAGGTTTCAGTGTTTTGGTGTTGTGTGTTCTGGTGTSTTCCTTCCTGGGTTTAATTCCCACCTGCCAGGAGAGGCTTGGAGAGGCTGCCCCTCCTGTCTGTGCTTGCTCACTTTACACCCCCAGGTATAAAGCCTGGCAGATCTCATAGCTGCTCCCCAGGTGGTCCCACTCCTGATCTCCCTCTGGGATGGCTGTACCTGTAATCCCAGGCTGAGCACACCGGCACAGAGTCAGCTCCAGGCTATTTTCCAATGAAACAACCATGCCTGCAATTCACTGGCATCTTCTGTCATGATATTTTGGATTGTTTCCCACTTTTCATCCCCCTGACAGGGTAATATCTTGCAAGGAAATGAATAGCTGGACATTGTGCRTAAAAATTACTTCTTCACTGGGGTTTATGTGAACTTCACCATAACATCCAAAGGCTGAGACCAAAACCATTAAAATCATTGTTTAGAGAAGCATTTTGAAGGGGCAAGGCATGGGGGTGGGGTAGGGGGAGGCAGGGTGGGTAGGGAAATTCTATTTTTCTGCAGGTATTAGGAGCTGATACCCATCCTGGGCTGCCTGAGGCCCAGCATGGCATGTGCTCCTCATGCCATGGTGGACGTGTGTGATCACAGCCTGTCCTTGTCACCATGCCAGAGAGGTTAAACAGGCAGGAATGTCTTCCAGAACATCTGAACTAAAAAAAAAAATCTATAATAAAAGTAATATTCTGCAGAGGCTTCATATTCTGCCCATCCTCTCTGGGTTGTTTTTTTTTNGTGACTCTCCCAGTCTTGTTTTTAGCACTCCTGGGATTCAGCCACCACAGCATCTGAGCCTGGGTTTGGATAGCAAACCTCATCCTCTMCAAACTGATGGGGATTTGACGTTTTTCAAGGCTTTCAGAGACGTTACAAACAACAGGAAAAAGGAAAAAATAAAGTTAAAAAAAAAATCTGAAAAGCCACAGACGCTTAAAGCATCAGCTGCTGAAGACATATCACGTTTTCAGTGGATTAAAAAAAAAAGAGAGAAATAAAACAAACACCTTGTGGATGCTGAATTTCCATGCTGTTGATGGTAATTCTCATTCTGGTTCTTTCTTTTTTTTTTTTTTTTTTTTAACTTCTTAAAACGCTGAAGTAGTTGCGCAGATCAGACAGGACAGCAAATTTAGTGGAACAAATTACAGGCTTAAAAAATGACAGACTAGCAAGATGTAGGGATAGCTTCTCTTCAAGTCATTCTTCCTCAATCAGCCCAATTTTGAGGCAGGGGGWTGCCTGGATGGTAGAACAGAGGCAACTTGAGAAGAGAGGATCACTCTAAGCTCTAATGATGCAGTGTAACTTAAACTTTGCTCTGTTGGCTTTGTGGTATTTGCTTGTACCTTTGGGAGAAGAAATGTCTGCTTAGATTATATCYTTGTCAAACATCTGCCCACCAGTGCTAACTTTCTCCACTGAAAATATCCTATAATTAGGACAAACTGCAGCAATGAGCCCTAATTCCTTCAGACCCAGTCCCAGCAGATGCTGAGCACCTCCTGTGAATTAAAAGCAACAGGAACAAACAGCACTCAGTGTTGTATGAGGCTAGGTCCTTGGCTTGATAAATGAATATGCCATTCAGCGTTAAATATAGATATTAACCATCTCTCTGGTCCTCATCACCCTCTCACTCAGGGAATTCTGCAACAAGCAGAGCAAAGTGACTGCCACTGGTGAATCACTACATGGAAGAATGCCGTTTTCAAGATCATAATGCCTAAAASGAACAAGATTTTTGAGAAAATAGCAGGAAGGAGGTTTGTGCATGTACATGTGAAAGGGATTAGTATTTTCAGACAAACTGTGTAGGTCTTTTTTTCATCCTTTCAGTAGGTGCAGAGAATTTACCACCTGTACCCAGATTTTCCATACTACAGAAAGTTCAGGGTGTGCCATGACTGTTCTGTCCATGAAAACCTGCAAGGCATCCTAAGCACAGCAGCCTACATTTTTGTCTCTACAGGCCAACATGTCAATACTTTCCTTAAATCCTTATTCTCCACTTTGTTTTACATTTAGGATACATTCTGCAGTCCTAACAACTGACTTTTTTTTTTTTTTAATATACTTTTCAATAAGGAAACAAGTTCAAGACTTTGCCAAGAMGATATTAAAGCAATTTTGGTATTCCCCCTACCCTGCCCATACCCCAGCAGATCCTTAGACAGATATCCATCTCTCTGAGATTAATTAGAAGTTAAATAGCTGAACAGCCTAAGGATGATGTCCTCTGTTGTGCAACAAAGCWATCAGGGATTATTGTCCTGGTTTCCACCCTGTTGAAGCCTGTCTGTCTTGAAGTGGCAAATCCAGTATTTTACACCCTGGTAAATTACTGTTTAGTTCTTTTCCTACAAGGGTTGTAAAGATTGAAAAGGTTTTCTTTAGGGAAGGCATTTTGACCTTTATTATCTCTTGTTCCTGTTGTTCAGACCTATGATAGAGCACCCAAGAAGACCAGGATGATCAGAAGAGCAGAATAAGTATTTCTTGCTCTACATATTTTCTGCTAAGCCTGTGAAGCAGCGTGCAAGTCTCATGCTGATACTGAGTTTTTGAAACAGAAGTTCAGATGTGTTATAACTCCAAGAGGGATGAAGAAATGAAAGCAATATGGTTTTTTATGACTGAGTCTGGAATAATCTTATGAAATCTTCATCATTATCAAAGGAAAATGCAGGGTCTGAAGCTGGAGTTCAGGGAACTATTTATTTTCACTTGCTTTTATAAATGTGCCTCTCTTGAAACTCTGAACTGAGGAGGAGCATTGTTTTTTCTGTTTGATTGTTATTTGCCACATTTGAAAAATCTCACTATGTGGGAGTGATTCATAGGCTGATAGACAAGCATATATTGAAATATAYACTGACATATTTGAGAGGAACCACAGATAGATTGAATTTGCTCACAGAAGTCCTTTTTGAGGCCCAATCTCACAAGCTAGTCATCATGCAGCTTCAACAGGTGGTAAGGGTGTAGTCCTGCCAAAGTTTGAATTATTACTGCAGATTAACTGGTTGAGTATCAGGATTTCACTCTTAACAGATTTTTTTTTTTTGACAACTTATTTATAAATTGCATCTTCTCACAATGAAGACTGAAGAAAAAACTGCTGATTGCTTTCAAGATAATCTAACTCTGTGTTGAAAGGTTTGTGCCAGTACCAATATGGCATCAGCAGGGCTTTGGTCAGGCTGGTTTCTTTCACTAGGAGCTGGATGTTCTCTGTAAAYGTGAAAAACTTTATTCCCATGAGCTCTTTTGTTCTTTCCACGCTGACCTCTCTTGCTCTTTTAAAATTTGCTGTGAATTGTTGGACAAGASTGCCCTCGAAGCAGAAGAAACAGAAAGGAGATGGGAGGGGGAAAGGCGTGTCAGGACCTCTTTGAAATGGTGACACCAGCTAGTTTTTGCAACATAAGGGTGGCCTCCCACTGTCTGCAAGACCTTCTGCTGTGTTATGTGACACAACCCAATGAGGAGTACAGAATGACAAGGGCACATCATGCCCAAATGTCCCAGCTGCTCCCAGTGTCATCCCAGGGCCACACACCAGCCAGTGAAAGGCCCACAGCACAGCCCCCAGGAGCCCACAGGCAGGATGGCAGGTAGGAACTCAAACCAGAGGCTCCTGAGGACTGACCCATCTCATCGCGGCCCTGCCAGGACCATCCCAGGACAGCCCCAGCCCAGCATGAAACCCACCACTAGCAGCCAAGGCGGGAGATGACCTGGGGAGTAAAAAGAGTGGCAAAAAGACAGGTAAGGGGGCAAAAAGAGCTGGTAGCAGTTGGCTGGTGGGCATACTTGTGAACCATGCCCTGCATCCAGCYAGCTGAGTCCTGCTCATCTGAGTCCTTCCCCTGCCACTGGCAGCTCCACGTGTGTCCCTGTCTACGGGGTCTGGTTGCAGCTGGCGTGGAGGTGCAGCCTTGAGGGCTGTGTGGCTCTCTGCCAGTGCAGCAGGACTTCTCACCCTTGAAATGTGGACAAACTCAAACAATACTCTATTTTGCAAGCTATCAGTAGTGGGTATCATGTGCTGCTTTTGATCTGAATTTTGCCAAAACCACTCTGGATCACCAACTCTGAATTAACAACCTGCTAGTGAGGCAAATATTTGGTAGATAAGGTGYCAAGCTGACTGGGAGACATGTGACTTGCAGTTATATCACTTTACACTATAGAAGTCCAAGTTCACTTTCATTTGTCAGATTCTTCAGCCATATTCCTCCTTGGAGTGTATGTGTGAAGTTTCCTGCCATGGGAAAGGGACAACACTCCAAGGATCCTCCTCAAGGTCAAGAGAAGGAGACCTCCCCACAAGTGTTGATCTGGTAAGTTACATCAACCTGTACTTAACATCTGGGTCTTTTTGACACCTTTAATATAATTGTTTTGACCTGGTGCACTATACTATACAACACACTGCTAGTAATTTTAGCTTTAATACTGTAGTTAACAATTCATATCTAAATTTTTAGTCTAATAATTATGTCATGATAAATAATTCATTTTATGTAAATACGTCTGGTTTGCCATCTTTTAATCCCACAGGACAAAATTCCTTAACCTGTTGGCAGAGTCTGGGGCTAAGATTGGATCCAGCCACCCCCAGGCTCCTCTCTGGGAAGGATTRCAAGGGGGTCCTTGTGGCAGGACTTCTCTAATAGCCCTCTTGGATCTGTCTGGATGTATTTTCCCCTTAATGCTTCCAGCMGACTCACATTTTGTTTTCTTCTCTGGAACTGAAATGTCCCAGACTCGGGCAGAAGGGAAGTAACAACATCCTTGGAGGAACATTATTTGCACCAAAGTATGKATACAAATAGCTGGATGTGACACAGCAATAATTTTCACATCGCTTTTGCAAGATGTACTTCGTCCAGTGAAAAAAATCTATGCCTTCCATAACTACAGCACAAATTATTCCAGATATGTGCATTTTGGAGTCAGTTAAGGCATTTCATTTTTTTTAATGTTGTAAATACAGATCACTAATTACACACTTTTATTTTTCTGGAAGATCATTCTCAATGTCTTGCCATCATCATAATTTTGTCAAAGGTGGATATTAATGTTTTTTCCTCTGCTGAGACATTGTCTCCCCTTCTGCTAAGCAGGAGATTTGGTCCTCTGATTCACATTACAAAGGCCAGTCTAACAAGTATTTTAGCAATATATTTTCTTTAGTGAATGGGGTTTGAGCAGCAATTCTATTGGTAAAGGTGTACACTTTGTCYCCTTTTACTGTGTCTTCCGGCTTGCTCTTCAGTCTAAAATATAAATCTATGATGACAAATACCTTACACTTTTACTTTTGTCACATTACCAAACTGGCTGTACAGTAGATTTTTGATGTTTGATAGAAATTTCTACAGACAAAGCTCACCTTTTCCAATCTTTGCACAAAATTATTCTCCCTGAGGTAGCTTAGCATGTGCCTCAGTTGTCCCACACTAAGTCTTAATTTAGGTGTACATCAAAACTTAGGTATTCATCAGACCTTAGATTTTCATCAGATGTGTTCATGAGAATCTTTGTGAGAAACTCCTTCTATGCACCTGACTGCACAGATTAATTTGCTGCAGAAAAATCTTTAGTTGTGCTGTATTGGCTGATAAAAATAAGCTTTTCTTCCACTGAATTAGGGACATTTACTGAACCTCCACTTGCTTCTGAGGGTTGCTAAGGCTCACTCAAATCTTACACCTTCACATGAATGCAAGTTGCTGCACCTAAACCTGCCTGGGCATCTGGAACTTGCAAAAGGGTTGCTCTGAGCTCTGCATTCACCACTGGATTCATCACTAAACCACCCATAGAACTTGATAATTTGCCTTCGTGTGAGAGTCACCACTCTCTCATCCTGCAGTTTTTTGTGATGCTCCTTGTTTTAGTGAATGACTTGACATGACATCATCTTAGTGCCTGGATCTTTGCACRTTGTGCGCATCATTTCTGTTTTCTGCACACAATTCAGAGAAGGGCCGTGGTCTCCTCCACAGATGAATCCCACAGGTTTGTCCACCACCCCTGAAAAGACTGGACTATAACCCAATATGGGCTGCCCATGTCCAAAGTCAGCCTTGCCACCACATCTTCTGGAACATTTTGGTTTTCTTTCAGCTGCTCAGAGTTACCACCCTGCTGCCACTCACAGCTGCTTKCAGTAGCCTGATATCACCCTCTGACTACTATAGGGATGTTGCTGGTGTTTTATTTGATCTTACAAATGGTGCTTCTGAGTTGTGCTGTCATGCAATTTMTGACAATATAGGTCAAAATTTGTTTCAGAAGTAACCAGGTATTTCCACACTGGCCTCATCAAATACAGCACCTGCCCTTTGTCAGAAGGCACTGTTTATTTCTCAAGGCACTGGAGGTCTGTGTAGCTCAGGCAGTGAYCATCAGTAAAATTCACAGGCTCTGTTTTGGGTTTATGACCTCCCCATGACATGAATGTTSCATGGTAGCATGTTAGATTACTCTGAAGTTAATCCTTGAAACTGTGAAATAGAGATTTTTGTAAGGTAGACAAGGGCTTCATTATCAAAAATTAGTATCTGCACTGTCCTCTATAATTATGAATCTTCTTACTAGAATTTTAAAGCAAAATGTCCTAATTCCATGATAACATCTGGTATACTGAACACCACACTTTATCTCATAGGAAAAATAACCAGTAATTTTACAAATTTATTATGGTTCATTTGATCTTTTCTAAGCAAAATATCAAAACCAGACTTAGAACTTAATGAAGAAGGAAAGCAACTTTCAAAAGTTCCTTAAGTGAGGAAAAAATGTCATTATTTAACCAACTAATCAGTGACTTTTTTCCAACATGTCTACAGACATGGAAACAGTAAACAGTGYGCACCCTCAGGAGAGACTGCTAATGGATTTTTCCTAATTTCTGGTGGTTTTAATGCTGTCTTCAGCCAAAAATTCTCAAAGAACAATGAAACTTCAATCAGATTTACTCTGGAGTATTCTCTGCTCTGGAATATTACTAACTTTCCAGAAAATAAATTATTTCTTGAATGGCAAGCTTTCTGAGGGACTTGGTGAGGCGATGTGCCCCATGCATATTTTTTATGTTTATAAACGCACAAATATCTATGTATGTATTTTCAACTTTTGGTAAGAATTCATTTCATATCTTCTCTACATAGGCAACAGATGTTCCAGATTAACTCAAGCTCCTGGAATTCAGATGCACTTGACAGGAATTGGACTCCTCACCAAGTGAGCAACCACAGTTCTATGTCTGGAAATCATTACACATCTGCTACTTATATGTGCTACAGCATGACTCAAACAGAGAGGCAGAAATTGGTCACTCAACCTAAACGATTTCAGATCTTTCCCCCCACCTATTTGCAAGTCACCCTTACTCCATTTAATGAGAAATGGCTACACTCACATTYAGTCATGCAGCAAAAGCAGCGACAGCCAACACACAAAAGACCCTTTTTTTTCTCCACTTTAGCTAGGGAAGTGCAGCAAGATAGCTAGCATGAAAAACATTTAAAATTTTGACATTTCTGCTTGTGGATTAGGACATGTCTGTTTTCTGATGTGATCTTCAGGAGCATGGGCAATCAGAATTGCTTTCCCCTTCCTCTCCAGAATGAAAGCAGTGACATTTTTCTCTTTGAAACTTTCTGTGCAGCCCTTCAAAACCAGCTGCCAAACCTGAACCTTTAGAAATAAATTATTTGCCATTTGAAAAAACACACAACCCTGAATATGTGTATTGTTAATTTGTTAAACTCAAAAAAAAAAGGTCATTTTATTGAGTTTCTTATCTCAGATATTTGAGTGTTGTTCATCTGAATTCATGCAATCCATGAAAAGAAGTCCTCTTCCCCTGACAAGTGAGATTTTTTCCTATTTCTGCACTTTCAGCTTTAGACTCTCAATAATTTAAAAGTGCATTATTTCCAAAGCACTCCTTTTCTTTCTCACTCTCTCTTTTTACTGCATCACCTGTCATGGACAGGCACTAAAGCCATAGGAAAAACAGGCATTTAAACCACTATCTCTGTGCACAGCAGTGTGAGAGAGAAAAGGGGAGGGTRGGGGAAAGGAAGATAAATCCTCACACTGCTTTGACTTTCATCAATAATTCAGGATGCTGGAATGATTCTTTCTAGATCTTGTGTATTTGTTAGGTAAGCCTTGTAAGCCCAGCTCAGGCCTTTGTCTTGCTGCCTGACACCTTATTATGCTCAACAAGAAATACGGGATTGCTCCCCAGGCAAAGAAAGTGAAGATTAATAATGACTTATATTGAAGGTATTCTCTTTCTGTCATTCATCCTTTTCTCCACTCAATTTTTGTATTCAAAAYGAAAAACAAAGGCACTGTGGATTTTTCAAAAATTTTTCCCTGCAGTCTCTGTGGATGGTTGAACACTTCTCAGAGGAAAGCTCCTTTGGCATCCAAAACCTTGACCCTCCATTTTTATTGTGAATAATCTTCCACATCAACAGAAGAAATAATGGCTTCCTGCCATTACTTCATGCATATTTTAAGTTCCTACCAGGACAAGATTTAATAAATTTCCAGCCTTTGGGCTGAAAATCCTGTGCCAACAGGCTCACACTTCACATGCTCCTAATGTGGTGAAAAAAAACCAAAGCAATTTTTCCAAAATTCTCTAGGGGTTTTTATGGATTAATACATCAGTGTATTTCCAATCAGTGCAGGTAATACTTACAATTTTTTAGGTTAACAGCTAGACTTTTAAAGTATGTGTTTAACTCCTCTCACAGCCAAGTAATGAATCTTAATTGCTTTTCTGCAATAGCTTGTAAGAAATGTCAGCTGTGTAGTTTAATTGTACTTTTAAGAAAATTTGTGGCTCAGGTCTTGGTATAAATCCATTTTAAGTCCTGTAAGAAATATTTTTTTTTAATTAAGCCATGCATTGCATGCCACAGCTACTACAATGCAAACTAAAGAACAGATTATATTATAATGTAACTAAACATCTCTGGAGGTACCAATATTTGGAAAAATAGTAGTATCACATAATTAAATACTGTTTATGTCATGACAGTACCAAACAATTGTTAATACCATTATTTTTYAGTATAAATTTTATATTGGTAGCACTTCTAAATAAGAYTTAAAATGTTATCTCTGGGAAGTGGTGGCTGAAATAAAATAAACCTAAGAAAACATAAGCACTAAGTATTACCCAGGTGGAAARCCATTTTGTATTATAATATACATTACAACTGGTCATTTGGGAGTGTGGGGGGTCAGTTCCAGAAAGGGCCCAGTGAATAAAWGCTCATAATAAAATGCATGTAACCAAGATCTGAAGGCAAATTACAAAGAAATTTTGTTATTTTCTCTCTCAAGAGGATGCATACCCCTAGATTGTTTGATGAAGAAACAGGAGAAACTTCTCAAACTGTTACTTTAAAGATAATTTTATTCCCGTTGAATTGTGTCACTGCTGTCAGATACAAAATACATGCAAAAACAAAGGGGCCTACTGAGAATATAAAGTGTTAAACCTTTGCTTTCCTTTCATTGGAAGTGATTTAAACTCGTAGGTGGCAGTGAGGGAGAATTTTATCATTTATTTCTGTGGGAAAAGTAATATATTGATAAGGAATATAGATTCTAACACTGCTACTGACATAGACCACGAGAGAGATGTGAGAATTGTCAGGAATTTCGCKTTGAAACTAAGGGTTGAAACTAAGGTTTGAAACTATGAAGGGTGTTGTTTCACCACTTGATGTCACTGTAACATTTGGTTTGTAATCCTTGCCCATTTTTAGTAGCTGCTGTTGTCTCTGGATTTTTTATTTTTTTTTTTTTAAATCGTGGTCATACATGCTGTTTTTAATCAAAACTGAAAAGCAGCCCCTACTAGACCTCAAATCTAACTATTACTCTTGTTGAGTATTAAACAAACAGCATAAAGCCTTGGGCACCAAACTGTAGAGAGATGATTCAGGGGCAGATAGGCCTTCCACAAGATTTGGAAATCTGTCAAATCTGCTACTGTAGCTACTGGCAAAATTGATCAAGTTCCAATTATCTTCCCATTTTACACCCTTTTCCCCCTTCCTGAAATAGGTATGTCCTGATACTGAGGCTTCTGTGCACATCTTTCTCCCAGTGACACAGGCAGCATTCCACATTTTACTTAACAGTTTTATTTGACAACTATTCAGAAAACAAACTCACTTCAAACAGTGACTGCCTCTGTGCTATGTACATAGAATATTAGGTTAATATAAGAGTTGCTGTGTCTCCTATTGCCCCGAGGTATTAGGAAAAAGTGGGAAACAGAGAAAAAGAGACAGAAAGAGAAGAGCAAGAGAGAGGGAGGGAGGGAGGATAAAGAAAGAGCCCCTCCAAGCTGAGAATATCCTGAAGCATGTCTTCGAGTGGTTCTTTAACAGATCTGTCTCTCCTCCTTTCCTGGCWGCCTGTCCACGGCTGCTGTGGTGGGGTGACCTTGGCCAGCTTCCAGGTGCTCAGCGAGCCATCCTCTCACTCGCCCTCCCCTCCYTAAGCAAGGCAGCGGGGGCGGGAGGGAGAATAAGATTAAAAGCTCACAGGTCAAGATAAGGGCAAGGAGATTACTCACCAGTTACTATCATGGGCAAAACATAGGGAAGATTAATTTAATTTACTGCCAGTTAATAGCAGAGGAGGATAAAACACCTTCCCCACCGCCACCAAGAACTGCTCCGGTGGGAATCCTTTCCATGAAGCGCCGTTCCTCCAGGAGCTCCACTGTGGGTCCCCGCAGATCAGGGCCCCTTCCAGAGGCTGTAATTTCCTTCAGGACACATCCCTCCGCTCCTGCCTAGGCTCCTCCAGGAGCTGCAGGGGGACCTCTGTTCCCCGGTTCCCTTCCATTGGCTGCAGGGACTCAGCTGACTCTCCATGAGCTGCCCCAGGGGAATCTCAGCTCCGGCATCCAAACCAGCACCTGCCCCTCCTCCTGTGCTGCCCTCGGWGTCTGCAGGGTTGGTTTTCTCACATTTGTCCCACTCCTGTCCCACTCCTGTCTCTCACAGCTGCTGTGCAGTGTTTTTTATCCTCTCTCTCAAACGCTGTCACAGAGCTGACACCAGTGTCACCATGGGCTCAGCTTTTCCCCMGCAGCTGCTCCGTCCTGGAGCTGTCTGACACAGGGACATCCCCCAGTCTCATCTCACAGCAGCCACCCCTGCAGTCCACACACTGCCAAAACCATCTGTCTTTCTGGCCCCGAGTGTTTGCTGAATACACATAGCTTTTTACTTCATCCCCAGTCATCTCTAAGTAAAATATAGAAATGGAGGCTCAAGCTAAAATTCATGTTAGACAGATTGTGTAAGCAAAGTTTCCTTAAATATGATTTTCCTCTTTTCAGTTTTCCCTCTAAATTTTGGCAGTGCTCTGTTAAATTCTGACATTTACCCCTGTGCAAGGGAGGCTGAAGGGAGGGAGGCTTGAAGGCCAGCATGATGGCTCGTGTTCAATTCTAGTGTTCAGTTTAATCCAATTTCTAAATAAGTGARTCAATGCAGCACTGGCCAAGAGACAGCCTCTATGACACTAGTAAAATGGGTCACAAATAGCAACAATTACTGCTCATAATTACAGTACACTGCTRTATTGAGCCAATTAATATACATCCTACACCATGTTAAGGGATGTTACCTTTACTGAGGAATTTTGTCTCTTTCATTTAATCTGTAAAACTACTCCAGGTTTTAAATTAAATACAAAATGCAGCCTCCTTGCCTGTGTTTTAATGCATTCAGGGTGGGTTTTTTTCATTTTACTCCTAAACTTGTGTATTAGCTGAGGCCACAACACGATCTTTGGTGAAAGTGAGTGGGGGAATGAAAATGCTGATGGGGAAAAGCATCCTTATTTTAGCAATATCAGATGAAGGAAACAGATCAAGACTCTAAACTCTAAACAAGACTCAGGCATTCTTGTCTCACTGACCAGAGTTTATGAGAATAATGTGTGCAGCTGTGACCTCTGAAAGCACCTCCTGAATCATGCAGGGAGTTACAGTGCTGRTGAGGTATTTTTCTGAGGAAATGCAAGTTYGGCTAAGCTCCTTCTGGGTTTCTAACACTGTTGTAAATTGCTTTCATACAGAACCCAGAACTCAGTGTTGAGCCTGGGAACCTCTTTTTTTGCCAGCCCTTTTCAAGAAAGATTTTTTTTTTAATTATTATGCACAGATTTGGAGCTTTTCCTTGTGAGAGGCCTCCCTGCTGTGTGAAAAATGTGTGTTTGTTCAGCTGCAGGTAATACCACACCACCCTCAACAGTGCAGACTTTGCATTTCAACCTCTCCAGACCAAGGGTTTTCTCACCACTGCTGGCAGGCTGCCAGTTTTCCATGCAGTTCTGAAATTAAAAACCTGGCCATTATGCTCTCTAGTGCAACTAGACTCCAAGTTATCTGTCATAAAAGCTAAACTTTTTTCTTTTTCTCTTATCCTGTCTTTTGTCAAGCATTTATGTTGACTGGGTCTTCTGGGTCCTGTGAATGACACTAACTAGAGAAAGGAAGAAAGGCTTTGTGAGATAAGGGTCTAACTCTCTTATTTCAGGATATGATGCTTTTTTCTGTGTTAGACCTCTTGATTCTCTATATGCCAGGAGTGGGTGATAATTCAGGCTCATGCAGGTGCTCAGTCTGGAAGCAGCTAACCTAAAAAACTGTCAGGAGTATTTTGCAAAAACCTATTTGTGCCTCCATCCAGTGTTTCTGATAATGTTGTGGGACTCTGCAACCAACCAACCAACCAACCAACCAATAAATAAATAAATAACTTTATTCAGATTACTTTTTTTTTCCTCACATGGTGAACCAAGGCAGAGAAGCTACCAAATTACATGAAAAGCATGACTGCAATCTCCTATACTAAAAACAAATATATATATATCAGTGTAAGAAGCTTGAAAAGTGTCAGAAAGACAACCAAACTTCAGCTTTCTGAATASCCTTATTAATAACAGAAGTGAGTGATATTATTTACTGAGCAAAAATACTTTTGATTTATATCTTTTCTCTAAAGCTTTGAAAATTGTTAGAAAAGCCTCCTGCCTCTCCCTCCTGCTGCTGTAATCCCGGCTCGGTGTGTGTATGTGGGTCCAGCCGTCTGCTTCCTCTTGGGGAAGAGCCGGCGGTCCCGTGGGTGCGTGTGAGCCTGCAGGATGAAGAGAAGGAGGAGATTCTAACATAAATAGGGTTTCTCTAGGGTAAGGATGAGGGACACTGACTTCCAGATGAACAGACATTTTATTGTGCTGCTGCCCCCACAAAAGCCCGGAGCGCAGAATGAATAGCATTCTTAAAACCTTCGTCCTGGGCGGGGATAGCTCTAAACTGTCCAATCAGATACAGAGCAGCAGCCAGTAGCTTTTCGGCTTCTATGCATATTAATATCCTCATTAAAACTTTCCCGCTCTCCCGGGGGAACAAAAGGCCACACTGCCAGCAGCCCCAGGCACCCACAGAAAACCATTCTGAAAAATGCAGAAGTGGGTGTTTTATTTTGCCACCCGTTCATTGTATTGAGAAAATGATACCAGCTTGGTATTCCTGTTTACATGTTTTGTTTACTCACTACTAGGAACTTTGTTTGTTTATTATTGCTAAGCTTCAGGCCTGCTTTTCTAATTTAAGACCGATTAAACTTGGCTCAGACTGATACTAAGGCCCAAATTTTTGCTGCAAAGACGAGCAGTATGAAGAAAAGTACATTTTCCTGGGAATTCCTTTCAAATGGATAAAAACTTAGGATCGCGGCATTCATGTGAAAACTGGAAACAAACAAACAAACAAAACCCCTGCAATAAAACATGTTCTATTTATGAACTGGTATCTTTTTATTACATTGTTTATAAACAGAAGAGATAAATCTGTGTCACTAAAAGCTGTGTGTTTATGCCACAGTGTATTTTGTTGCTTGTTTTCAGTTCACCCACTACCCCATACATGCACAGACAAAACCTGCCTGTGAGAGAAAATGTCTGAATTTCTCCCCCCAAAAAAACCCTTTAAAATTCTGTTGCACATGCAGACATTCCAGAGGACACAGTATGTGTTTGTTCTGTCTTTCTATGTGGGATGGCTGCAGAAAATCCTGGGCTGAAGCCCCGAGGCTAAGTGCTGTTCTCAAACCAAGCAGGTTTTGCATACAAGGAGATCACAGAAATTCTCTGCCTTGCAGGAAAACATGGGAACTACACACTGGTTGTGGAGTTAATGGAAATTGCCATGCTTTGACTAAAACTTTAAAATTTAAAACTAAATCACTCACCTGACATACTCATTGCTATAAGGAGATATTTGAACACAGACTTTTGCACTTAGCTTGGAGCTTGAAGATTTGCTTTATGAATATTGGAAATTTTCTTTGAAAATGTGGATGGTACAGCTGTACAGTTTTATTTTTTCATGTACAACTTCCATTATTTTGGGTCAGTTGTCATGAGCAATTTTGGTTGAAAAACTTTCATAAACATCTCCTACAAATCCTTTTGTGTTTTACCTAAGGGAAGTACCCCAGGAATTTAGTACCCACTGGTTATTCTTGTCTTACCTAGATCTGAACTATACATTTGAACCCCTTAGATCAGTGCCAAAACGTACATCCTCCCACTCTCCTTCATTCTTTGTCCTGAAGCAAAAAAAAAACCAAAAAAAACCACTGTATTTATTTAGGGAATTTGAGACAAAGTGTTTTCTCTTTGCAGCTACTCAAACCTTATGAGCAGGTTGTGTATTTATTTCCAAGCTACACAAACGTATCAGGTAGGCACAGGAAAGACTGGTGGACTGCTCAATTACTGTGTAAAACAGAGATGGTGGAAGATCAGTGCAAAAATGAACCTGACTGGACAGCAAGTTACATCTTAGTTAGCCAGGAGTTTAGTTATTAAAAAAAAAAAGTAATTATCTATGTCTAATTAGTTAAGAAATGTTTGACTATGATTTTAGCTGCTTTCAATTTAGACCTGTATTGGCTGACTGTCAGTAGAAAACCCAGAGAAATTACCTCACTGCCCCTGCAGAAAGGAACTCCAAGGATCCATACCCTTCAGAGAACTCAATCAATAGAGCTGAAGAACAAACATCAGTAAAGAATGGTTTAATGGTTATTATATAATCAGAGATTGTTGGGTTTTTGTAGARTAGCAGGCCCTTTGTCTGCCCAGCCTTCTGGCCTGTAGCTGACCCCGGCTAGCTATCTCAGTAGCTRCTCCACTAGTCGTGGGATCTCTGTGGCAGYTAGRCCAAGAGGCTTKGCTCTACTATGATCGCTCAAATAACGAGAGGGGACTCTCCAGAGGGGCTGCAGGGAAGTTTATTTTCCGAGAGCCAGCTCCAGAGAGCCCCGAGCTCCAGTGTGCAAAGGTTTAAGTACAACAGACAACAACCAATCAACTTGAGGCAACAAGGGACAACCCACAACAAAGTCACCAATGGGAAAAGCTTGGGGAGGGACAAGGGAGTGGTCAGAGATCTCAGGCCTATCACCTTTCCAGCCAGCTGGAAGATTCCAGGGCTTCGGGARTGGTTAAGGGTGACAGACARCTCCAAMAGAGGGAGGAGTGTTTGACAGACAACCAGCTCAAGCACATGCCTGGGAGGGGACAGGCATGTGCRGGGGAGGAGGCTATTGAGTGGCAGGAGAGGAGGCACATGCAGGGGAGACAAACAACATGTGCGGGGGCRAAGAATGAACAYGAGAGAAAGAAACCCTCTAGGTAAGGATAAAACCATCAACTGCCTGAGGGCACAGAAACACACCCCAACAGGTTTTGTTGTTGGAAATTATATATTCTTGTTAAATACCTTCCCTTTTTCCCGGGCTCTCTCTGTCACTTGTTTCTCCCCTCCTCCTCACGTGCCTCACTCCTCCTCCACATGTGCCTGTTCAGCCCCGTCAGTCAGGGCACTCCTCKCCTGCACATGCCTGACCCCTCCCAGGCATGTGCCRCCGAACTCTGYCAATCTTATTCCCCTCCCCTAGGGGTGATGTCTATCACTCCGGGCCACGCCTGGATTTCCAGAGCCTTCCACCTAGCTCTGAGGGAGATAGGCTCCCAACCTGTGACCACTCCCCGGCTCCTCCCCAGTTGAGTAAAGATTGGTTATGTTGTAATGCTTGTCAAATTGTACCCTCGTTGTGATTGGTTGTTTGTTCTCCTCTTAACCCTCTGCACCGAGAGTCTCAGGGCTCTTGTGGGCAGACTCCTTGAGATTAAAACCTCAYTGTTGTCCCCCATAAGAGTCTCCCTCTTTATTGAAAGTGACCGCAGTTGGGAAACTCCTGCGAGGCCTGGAGGCTCTCAGAGAGCTCACCCCRCAGATTCTGCTGTTGGGTTCCTCTCCACAGCAGCGGGCCRGGCTTGACCCCAAACCTCAGGGAGCGGACACCAACAAGAGATGAATTAGATGTCATAGAACAGGAAAGATATATTGAGAAAGTTAAGGAGTCAAAGGCCTAAACACCCCAGAAAACTTGATTAATACATTCCAGGTGCAATAGAGGAGCCACTTCATGGGTTTGTACACCCCAGAAAACTTAATGGTAATGGTAAATTTGCAGGACAACAAATTTACTGTTTATCTGAATAAAACTTGGGGTACCCATTATGCAAAGATAGATAGGATGCTCTGGTAGTAATTAAACGAAAAAACACACCTATAACATGATGCAATACATCGTGCAGACCTTTGGTAGTGTCCATGAAAAATCTTGGATGTTTTACTGTAAATAAATGCCTGAAAATTGTTGGGTTTTTGAAAATGTCTACAGTGAATAAATTCCCGATGTGTTCCAAATTTTGACTCAAAATTGTTATTAGGAATGTTCAACTAACAGCTTTTTGCTGTGAGATTTAAAACTGTATCTTTCAGACTTCTYGCTCAGCTGCCTCCTCTGTCTCATCTCTGATAGAAGTAACAAAAACTTATAAAGAGATGAATAAATTAAAGGAAGTAGCACAATCTTTCCTTCTCTCCAATAACCAAACAGAAATATTTATATTCTGATAATCAAACTCTGGATGGCTCTGCAGTTCATGTGAGGACATTACTCTGCTTGACACTGAAATGTTATTATTTCTCACTCAGACTTTTGAGGAAATTATGCTTCTGTGCCTGTAAAAGTGGCAGCTCATTGATCAGAGCTCTCAATGTTCTCATTTCAAGGCCAGCTCCAAGCAACATCTGGTCCTGTGAGCACACTTAATGTCTGAGAGATACAAGACCCTGATGTGAACAAAGCTGCATTTTTTTCCCTTTTTTTTTCAGCCCTAGAACAGGGCATTCTGTACAGCAGGTCTTGCACAGGAACAGCCCTTCACCCCAAGGTGTCAGGGAGATCAGAGGAGGTGAGCAGAACAACAACTGCAGGTGTGATTTCTTCAAAATGTTTTTGCCTTATAACTCCTCCCAGGCTAGGATGAAAACAGCTGGAGGGGGGGAAAAAAGCCTAACATGCATTAACTTATTTACTCATTTATTTTTATGATTGCGAAAGCACCTTTTGCTGTTGTTTCCTTTCACATAAGAGCAGCAGTGAATGGACAGTCAACTCTTGCTGGTTTACCAAAAAAAAGTCTGCATGGAGATCCCAATAATGGGAATAATGATTTAATAGAGATAACGAAACTTCCACTTCTGCATAGCTCTGACCAGCCAGGCTGATTTTCTTAGGGAATTAAAGTAGATTTGATTGTCCATGGTAAGGCTGGAGAAAAAACTTCTGTTTGGGTCAATATATTGTAGTTAAACCTAATCTCAATTTAATAGAAGAACTTTTGTAGTACTATACTACTATTATTTTCATTATTATTATTGTCATTATTATTATCATCATAATTATCAAAAGAAGTATTCCAGTATAAAGTAAGATGTATATCTGGAAAACCAATAAAAGCTTTCTTTTTTTCCCCTCTTTTACTGAGAATGCATTCTTTGGGGAATTAAAAAAAGAAAAAGAAAAAGAAAGTGTTGAAAGGCAACAAAAGCCTACAAACTCTTCATTGTCCCTAAAATCCTTATTTCAAGATTTTAAAGTCTACAGTAGTGAGATGCTGCTCTGTCATCCCAGTTAGGTTTTTTTGTACATGCAGAGTAATATGTGTGGTGGCCCAGGATGCCACCACGAGAGAGCTCATGCTCCCATGGAGAGCAGGAAGTTTAATTAATTTGCTTTATATGTTTTGATAGTTTTGATAGTATTAATAATGGCTGTTAGACAAACAAAATGGCTGTCCTGATTGACAGTTAGCYGAGGACTTTTCTGGAAGTTTTGACAGTTAGASTGACAGTTGAACGGTTACATGACCCCCTGCTAATGTATTCTGCTTCCCTGCTTGCTATTGGTTCCCCTGTTACTTCCTTGTCTGTTCTGTCCCCCTGATTGGTTACTTTTTGATCCTCTCCCCGATTGGTCAGTGTTTCAATCCTCACCCTCATTGGTCCGTTTGAATGCTCCACCCCTTTTGCTAAGGTATAAAAGCAGCTGCTGTACCCTGTAAAGTGCTTTTTGCCTCAAGGACGTCGTRGAATAAAGATCTCTGTGGGCACCCAGGGTGCTGGCACCTTGGGCTCTGCTCCCCTGGGGCGAGCAAGAAGTTTTAATGAGGATTTCTGTATGCACAGAAGCCTAAAAGTTATTGGTTGTTGTCACTATGTCATTCCCCAGATGTCTGTGCCTTATTGGACAGTTCCAAGTTATCCCTGCCCTTGGGGGAAGTTTTAAAACTTCCCCTGTAACTCTTTGTTCGACACTTTCAGCATGCAGCTCACAATAAACTGCTTGTTTGCTGGAAGTCAGTTTCCCTCATCCTTACCCCAAGAAACCCTTTCCTGCTGTTAGAACCTCACCCTTCTCTACCCTGCAGGCTTGCACGCACGCATGGGACTGTCTGTGTCTTCCCCTCAGAGGAGGAACATGGGAGGTCCCACACACACCGAGTCAGGACCACAGGCGCGGGGGGAAGAGAAGCAGCGGGTTTTAACAGATCTCCTCTGCAAAGAGCCTGCCTCCCTGCGTCTCCTTAGGAAGCACCTCCCTGACAGCTGCCAGAGCTGAAATTACTGCTGTCCGTTTCAGGAAAGCTGAGCTGATTTCACAGCCTGTCCTTTTAAGGATGCTTGTCAGGCCTTTACCAACTGTGAGCCTGTGCCACCCTGAACAAAGCAGGCCAGCTCAAGGCTGCCGGCTCCTGCGTGGCGAAGTGTCGCAGCCCGCGACCAGCTAGGGGGGCATCCAGCGGGCGGCGGCAAGTGGCACCCAATGTGGGGTGGGGCTTACGGTTCCCCCCACACCAAGCAGACCTCTGACAGCCTCGCACTGTCTGGAGTGTTTGCAGCCTTGGGTAGTAGCTTCCCTCGGCGAAGGATCTTGTGTTCTAGCAAGAGAAATCGTTCAAGGTGTCGACAGGGACCCGCCACAGCCATCAGACACTGACAACACTTCCACCCCCGGACCAGTTTTGCTTTCGCCCATTGCCTTCATGCAAAGAGAAACAGTGAGTTTCTGGTTGTTGGGATTTTAATATTGGGCCTTTCTAGTTTTATTTCACGTTTTGCTGCTCCGGGTGGGAATTAAGGAGACATTAAGATGGAGAACAGATTGAGCCGTCCATCACTCACCCCATCTGAATGGGAGTTTTACTTCCAAGTTAAGAGCACCCTTGTTTTGGGAAATTTTAGTTTTAGTAGGGGGAGTTTAAAGAGGTTTGTGCACTGGATTTTTAAGAACATCCCTGACGTTCAGTGCGCTCTGATACATTCTGGGCTCTGTTGGGATGATACTAACTTCAGTTCAGTTAAGAGGGGATCTTTCAGTTGCAAAATTTTTTCCTTTATTTCAAACCATTGTGYGGGCTTTGGGAAATGTTTCTGGGAATACRTTGGGCCCMCAGTTAAAAGACCTTTCCCYATGTCCCACTCCCCAMGTYCCTAAACCCATKTCCCTGTCTGAGGGAGGGTCRGCGGGCGAATCCCGCCAAAGTGYGCCGGRCAGCTGCYGTCTTCCAGACGCCCCCCGAMCATCTCTCTCCCCTTTGCCAGGGCGGCTCTGGATCTTCGGCCATGCTACTCTGCATCTTCCCACAACCCACTTACCATCTCCCATTTATCCCAGTTATCCCCAATTCCAACCTATGTTGTTACCCCCAGTTTTAGATGGCACCGGCAACATGGCTTGCCCTGCCATCTTTGGAATCCCTCATCCAAGTTTTCCCACCCTAAACCCACAAAATGGCCATCAAGCGCAGGAAACCCCTGCRGCACAGGCATCAGGCATTACCATCCTCCCCCCTGTGTCGTCTGAAGATGTAACCGTGGCGGGCCCCTCCTCTAACTTGACCTCCGTCAGGCTGGGCCCCACCTGTGAGTCAATCAAAAATAGCGACCCCGCCTCATGCAACCCCCCTTCTCAGGACCCTCCCACATCAACTACTGGAAGTGGGAGGGGTGGTGACTGGAAGGAGGCCATCTTGGCCTCTGCTGCCAAATAACACCAGGCAGCTCCAGCCTGCAAATCGTGCCCACACTTCACTCGCCCTCCCTCTTCTTTGGGAGAGGAGGACAGTGAGTCCTCTCTGTCCAGTCTGGTATCGCAGAAAATGTCGGAGAGGCAGGCACACCGGTGTCACCCGGACCTGCCCTTCAACTTCATCATCTTGGGAAAGCTGCCACACCTCCATGGATTGATTTATCAGTGGAGGGAGGTCCCGAAGAGGGTCAAGGGCCGAGGTGCAGGAGATCCTCTCTTGATCATAGAGTGGATTTTTCTCCGCAACCACAGATCCAAAAGAATGACAACGCCACAAGAGCTGCTGGCTGAGCTGATCCAGAAGGCTCACCTCCGGATCAGGGAGTTAGCTGGGGAGGATTTTGCGTGCATTCACATACCGATTCAATTGAGATCGGGCCAAACAACCAAAGAAATGTTGGAGTCTTTGATTGCAGAAAATGAATCATTGACGTTTGCATTGGATAACTACACCGGAAAAATTAAATTGACTCAGCCGGCCCACAAAATGTTCAATTCAGAGATGCCATTTAAATTATCACTGAAAAAGATCCTTAGCCCAGAACCCCTCGACGCTCTGACGGTTTTTACAGATGCATCTGGGGCTTCTCACAAGTCTGTCATGACTTGGAAGAACCCCCAAACTCAGCAGTGGGAAGCTGATGTTAAAGCGGTGGAGGGATCCCCACAGGTTGCTGAGTTAGATGCAATGGTCCGAGTGTTCGAAAGGTTTTCTGAGCCATTTAATTTGGTCACCGATTCGGCATACGTGGCTGGTGTAGTGTCCCGAGCTGAGAATGCAGTATTGCAACAGGTTTCCAACCAAAGGCTCTTTGCATTGCTCTTGAAATTAGTCAAAACAGTTTCCCACCGAGAGCAGCCTTACTATGTGGTACACGTAAGATCCCACACTGACCTGCCTGGTTTCTTGGCAGAGGGCAATCGGAGAGCTGATGCCCTCACCGCAGCGTCAGTGGAACTAGCCCCGCTCCCAAGCATTTTCGAGCAAGCTCGAATTAGCCACCAGCTGTTCCATCAAAATGCGCCTGGCTTGGTGAGGCAATTTAATCTGTCCAGAGACCAAGCTCGAGCCATTGTGGCAACCTGCCCCTCCTGTTCGTCCCACGCCCTTCCATCTATGGCGTTAGGGACGAACCCCAGAAGCCTTAAGGCCTGCGAGGTGTGGCAGATGGACATCACTCATATTCCATCTTTTGGGAGGTTTAAGTATGTCCACGTTTCCGTGGATACCTTTTCTGGGGCTATCTATGCCTCTGCCCACACAGGGGAGAGGGCTGTGGATGTTGAAAAACACCTCGTCCAAGCCTTCTCCACGCTGGGCATTCCTAAATTGTTGAAAACTGACAACGGTCCAGTGTACACTTCCAGGGAGTTCCGGAGCTTCCTGCAAAAATGGAGAATAGAGCACAAAACTGGCATCCTCTATTCCCCGTCTGGTCAAGCCCTGGTGGAGAGGGCTCACCAGAGTCTCAAAAAGACTCTCGAACACCAAAGAGAGACCCTGAAGGTGGAACCTCCTAATTTGCGCCTCTCCCGAGCACTGTTCACTTTAAATTTCTTAAATTGCAGCTTTGAGTGCCTGAATCCACCCATTCTCCGTCACTTTACCGATCATTCCCAAGTTCAACTGAAGGCACGTCCCCCCATCCTAACAGAAGACCCGGAAACTGGGGAAGTGACGGGCCCACACGGTATGATAGCCTGGGGGAGGGGATATTCTTGCGTATCTACCCCCTCAGGCTTGAAGTGGGTCCCATCGAGGTTTGTAAAACCTCACCTCCAGAAACTCCCCAGCCCCAAAGCAAAAACATCTCAGGTAGCCGCCGCACAATGGAGGAGGAGAAGAAGGACCTGTTCACTTTAATTTAATTCCTTATTTACCATCATGATTGTTATCTGTTTTCTTCTACAATTGCCCACTCCTCAAACAGTTTTTGAACATCATGAGCCTCCAGCGTCTCTTTCTACTCGCCTGGATGGTCTCCTTGTCACAGCCGTGGTTGGTGCCGCAACCCTTAGATAATATTTGGAAAACTCTCGCTCGGGTTCACAATCAGTCCGATTTTTGCCTTACCACCCATTCCCCATCAGACCCTTTCTTAAGTTGTCTGGTTGGGATCCCGTTCCGAGAAGATGAGTTTTCGTTCCCCATTACTCCACCTCTCCAACTTAATAATAAGTTTCGAAATTGGCGTAAGAGTCCAGCTACCCAACTTCCGGAGTACAGGGGGGACCCAACAAAGTACTTTCAACAGGGTTGAAACACTGTCCCCCCTACTCAAGGTGCCTCAGGAGATGCACCTTCTTAATTCCTACCCAGCTGACGTGTGTTTTCAGTTTGATCGCGCCTGTCCTTCTTTTCATGTGTCCTACCACACTGAACATTTTGATAATTATTCAGCTCCCTCCTGGTGCAAAATGTTGATACACTTCCCTGAGGCAGCAACCCCAGATCACCGTTCTTATCAACTCCCTAGAGGAATCTTCCTTATTTGTGGTAAATTAGCTTGGAATGGCATCATCTTCCTCTTGCAAGGAGGGCCATGCACCCTGGGGCGGCTGAGTCTGCTTGCACCACCCAAATAAAAGTTAATTGATTAGCAACAAGACAAATTCCCATCGAATGGTATTTCGAGAGCTAAAAGAGAAATTAAGACATTTGACATGAATTGTGACTATAATGTCACTCATTGGCGGAGATCTAAATCTATTGCCCTAGCCATATTTTTCCCATGGGCAGACATGATCCATTCAATGGATGAATTGGGCAAACTAGAATGTTGGGTGTTCAGGCAGGCCAATTTAACATCAACCGCCCTAGCAGACCTCCTCGCCGAAGAAGAGACAACCAGACATGCAACCCTGCAAAACTGAGCAGCAATTGATTATCTTCTTCTTCTACACCACCATGGCTGTGAGGAGTTTGAGGGCATGTGCTATTTTGATCTCACATCCAAGGCGCCCCGGATAAAACAGACCATCCAGGAGATGAGAGACATGATGAATACCATCTGTCAAGAAGGAAAAAACTGGATTGACGAACTGTTTCAAGGCTGGGGACTCGAGGGATGGGCCAGAAGTCTCGTTAAGTTCTTGATTATATTAGTTGTTATATTGACTTTAATGTTTATTGGTTTTGTTATCCTAAATAGACTTTTAATCAGAGCCTTTTCAGCTTACGAGGTGAATCGCGCCGAAGTCCCCGAAGAAGAACAAGAAACATCATTCTCTGCACCAGCGGAGGTAGAAAATAGAAGACGGGGGCCTTGGTTCGATGAGCTTCAATCTCCCCCTTCTTATAATACTTACTACCCTTAATTTTAAGAGTTAAAAAAGGGGGAGATCTTGGGGGTTTGGTTTAAGGCTCAGTCTGCTTAGTTCGATTCTATCTCCCCTATGTGGTTTGCTAAGTTTGTAACATCCTGGGTCCTCCCCCTCACCTAGTTGTCTCCACCCCTTCATGTGCCTCTCTCCTCCCCTGCACATGTTTGTCTCCACCTACAMATGTGCCTCCTGTCTTTGTCAGTCTTATACTCCTCCCCCTGAGCCTCTGTCAGTTGCTCCAAGCCCCTCCCTAGATTCTAGATACTTCCACAAGGGGCTAAGGGTGATAGGCTCCCCCGGTTGACTCCTCCCATGTTCCTCCCCTGCCTCGATGCAGTTGGTTGTTTGCTGTTTGTCTGTCAAATGTAACTGTTCTGTGATTGGTTGGTTGTTACAGTTATAAGCCTGTGCACAAGGTCCCTCGGGACTCTTGTGGGCTGGCTCCTGGGAATAAAGTACCTTGTTGCCCCCTGCAAGAGTCTCCTCCTTTGTCTGAGACAATCATTGGTGGTATAACCTTTGTAAAGGCCTGGGGAATCTCAGAGATCCCTGCCCGCACCCAGAGCTGTTGGGTTTCTACTCCAGCCGCCGGCTGGGCCTGACCCCTAAACTGAGGAGGTTGGAAACCCACACTGTTGGTCCCCAACGAAGCTATACCCTCCAAGAATTTTAGTGTCATCAAGCAGGGCCCAGACAAAACTTTTTTAAAGTATGTAGATAGATTAAAAGCAGCTCTCAAAAAGCAGGTGGAGAGTACAGAGGCTCGCAAAGAGTTACTAGTTAAAATGACAATGCTAAATGCCAATTCAAACACCAAAAATGTTTTAAGGGCCCTGCCGCTTGAGCCACCCCCAACTATAGACCAGATGATCGAGGTGTGCGTCAAGCATGCCTCAACAGAGAACACGGTGGCTCAAGCCGTTTCAAAGGGTATAGCTGAGGGAGTGGCCAGCGCTTTCGCAGTGGTGAAACAGAGAGATGAAGCAAAGTGGTCACTATATGATAGAGTGCCCCCACAAACACAATGTTCTAGATCACCGGCTGTTGGGGTTTGTGTTTGGATGTTAATTGGTTTATCCCAGCTCCCCTGTGTTGAAACTACGGTTTTTCCCTGGGTGTGCCTTCTCCCTGCGTGTCATATCAATCTGCTGCTGTCTCCTCCCTGCCTCATGCCAATCCATCTGCCACCATGCCCCTGTTCTGGAAGGTTCGATCTTATTCAAGCCCAGATTGGCTGCATCTCCGAAAGACACTCCCCAGAGTGGTTCTGTTGGTTGTATGTTGTGTCTATTAAAGCCTTTCCCTTCCCCCTTGTTCCCTTGATTGGTTATTGTATCCTCCCCTCCCCTTGTACCTCCCCAGTTTATAAACTGTTGCACTCCATTGTTGGTCGCTCTCTGTAGCTGGCACCTGAGCTGCAAGCAAGGGTAATTGGTTATGTTGTTTCCTCTCTGGAAGCAATAAAGCTGATCTAGCCCCTACAGAGAGTCCTTTCTTCTTCGCTTACATAGAGGAAGCAGCCCAAGTGAGCCTCTCTGCACCAGGCCGTGAGTCCGGTGACAGGACCCACCTGGATTATAGGGACACCCTCCCTGCTAGCCGGTGCGGCCCATCCGAGGGAATTGAGGCAAGGCTTGGGGGCGGGAATCCTACAACCGGCAAGATCACAATTGGGTGAATGCCAACCCTCATCGGTGGTGGCGGCTGGGAAACTCCCAGCAGAGCGCGGGTCAGCACCGCGCAATGACTTCAAATCAGCAGCCGACCGTACCGCGCCACCACTCCCACTGGGCCTACCATTGCCCCCCAGCACCAAATATTGCCGAGAACAGCATGACTTCGCCAGCTCCATGTACTCCAAGGCTCAAAAATCTACCCGGAGGGAGCTGGTGAGCGCACTGTCTGTTGAATTAGAAACTGAAGATGTGCATTGTATTACTACTGGTAGAAGGTGCTGGTTCAAGGAAGCGGTGGAGGTCTTGATAATTCCATACTCTTTTAAACCTGAAATAACTGTGTTTCCTGAAGTGCAGACTGTCCCTCCAGGGGGAGAAATTTATCTTTCCGTTACATGCCTTGATCCACCTTACTTTTTGCCAGTGGACATCCCCACTGCTTATGCTTTTTTACTTCCCCCATCTGACCCAAATGACGATCCACCTGACCCCACCATCTTTTGGACAGAACTGATTGATGACAATAAACCCATCTATGAATGCCAACTGTTTTCTAAGGGAYAAGAGGTCCAGATGCATGGGGTCTTCGATACTGGGGCAGACGTGACCATTATTTCTAAAAGCAAGTGGCCAAAAGACTGGGACCTTGAATCACCAACAAAGCCAGCTGTGGGCATCACAGGGGCCACCATCTCATGGAGGTCCAAGAAGCAGGTGGTAGTACAAGGACCAGAGGGCAGGACAGCAACTGTAAGACCATTTATCATACAGGCACCGATTGCTTTATGGGGCAGGGACGTCTTTTCATGGGGAGCCTCCATGAAAATAGGTGGCCAGGATTTTTAGGGTGGGCCACTGACAATACGCG
>CADDXX010000085.1:2291065-2320463 GCA_902810485.1 Alauda arvensis | reverse complement strand
CCCTATGTCAATCAGGCTGCCCCTCCTAAGAAGTTGCACCAGCCTGTTGCTGGCCCCTCCCCAAGATCCATCAGTTAAGTCCACACCCTGCCCAGAGCTTCAGAAAGTTCTCCCAGGAGAGGGTCTGGATTGGTTGTTAAGTCCTGAGCCCTCCCCAATTGTTGAGTTATTGGTTACTGTGTCATGCCTGTTACCCCTCTTCCCCTCCCCTTCTTTCCCTGATTGGTTTATGTCCTTTCCCCACCCTGTGATCCTCCCCCYGTTAAAARTTGCTGTTCTCTGTTGCTCTCTGCTCTGTGCAGCAGGCATCAATTGGATACAGTTGTCTCCCCTTCCCGGGGAACAATAAAGCCRATCCAGCCCCTGATCAGAGTCCTCCCTTCTCTCTTCCTTGGTGCACGGAGCTCCCTCTCAGAGTGCCCTCATCCTGCCAGCCCTGGGGTCTTGGTTGCCTGGTGGCCGGCCCCACAGGATCTGCAGCAGCCCTCCAACTAGCCGGGCTGCCTCTGAATAGCAGAGGAGTGGGCTGAGGGCTGGAAACTCCACATTTCATCTTACAAGAGAGCAGGCCAGGCCCATTGTTTGAACATGTCCCCACTGCCAGCCATTCCAGGTTCCTTTCCTGGAGCGGGGRGTGAATCCACGAGGACTCAACTCATGTGAGGTGTGGCAAACCGATGTCACCCATGTTCCATCTTTTGGAACGCAGAAATATGTTCGCGTGTTGGTCGACACTTTCTCCGGAGCGATGTTTGCGTCTGCCCACTCCAGAGATACCGCTTGGCACGTGAAACGCCATTTCATGATGGCGTTTGCCACCCTCGGAGTCCCCCAGCGGATTAAGACAGATAACAGTCTCGCTTACATTTCCAAACAATGAAGACAGTTTCTACAAGACTGGGGAATCAAACATACAACCGGCATACCACACTCTCCCACAGGACAATCCATTGTTGAGAGGACCCATCAGACACTCAAGAGAATCCTTGAGCAGCAGCAGAGGGGGAGCAGAGATCAGTCCTCCTGTTGAGAGGCTCTGTAAGGCTCTGTATGTTTTGAACTTTCTAAATTGCTCGCCTCAGGAGCCTGACCCCCCTGTAGTCCGACACTTCTCTAATTCAGCCAGAGCTAAGCTCACCGAGAAGCCGCCGGTGCTCCTCAAGGATCCCAAATCTCAACAGCTAAGGGGTCCTTTCCTGATGGTGGCCTGTAGGAGGGGGTATGCTTGTGTGCCAACCCCAGCAGGACCCAAATGGGTTCCTGCCAAGAACATTAAGCCATACACTGCCAAAATGTGTGAAGAAAAAAACTAATGTTTCTGAAGCTTCTTCTCAGAAAGGATAAACACATCAACCAAAAACTACATGAAAAGGTGAAAGAAAAAGCACAAGAAAAGACTGACAGTGCATGGACCAGTGACTCAGTCACAAACCATAATATCCTAAAATCATAAACTTTACACAGTATTTGCAATTCTCTCTGTATCCTCCCCCTACCAAGTTTGGTTTGTTTTTTGATAGAGAAAGGGGGACTGGGAAAAGRACTYGGSGAGAAAGGGAGAAAGGGGRAAGGAAGGATAACAAAGATAAGGGACAGCAAGTTTTATTTTCATGTAAAGCCTCATTCTAGTTCTTTTACTTATTCAGGTAAGGACATCCATCCACTCATCTTCATCCATCCCAAGGAGTCCAAACATCCATCAAGTCAGGCCAAAGGGGATGGCAGAGAAAGAAGCACCCCCACTTCCTGAGYGGACTGCTGATGACTACTGGGATCTGGATGGCCTGTCTCATCACCACATATGCGTGGTGAATGTGAAACAGCCCTATGAGAAAATCTGGGTGACTCTCACTCAGGCTCTTCAGCAACCCAAGATGTGTTTGTCCACGGGCAATGCAGACGATCTGCTAGTGCCCTGCCTAGTGGGGATCCCRCCCAGGATGGAAGATTACCTCTTTGCAGCCCATGGACACRGGTGTCAAGATTTTGAGGGCTTGTGTTTCTTTAACYTCACATCAAGGAGCTACAGCATCCACACACAAATTYAGGCCATCCAGGACTCCATCCATCAACTACAGAAGGAGCAACCRCCAGAGTGGTGGGAAAACATCTTTGGAYACTTTGGAYTCCGGGGATGGATGGCTTCTGWTTTTAACAGTTTATTTTGGATTTTAATTATAGTTTTGGTTGTGTTCTGCACTYTATCATRTATCATTAGATGTTCAAATCAGGTTTTAGCGGAAGTTTTCTTTTTAAATAAAGAATGGGGAGTTGTGRTGGCCCAGGATGCCACCACAAGAGAGATCATGCTCCCATGGAGAGCAGAAAGTTTAATTAAYTTGCTTTATATGTTTTGATAGTTTTGATAGTATTAATAATGGCTGTTAGGCAAACAAAATGGCTGTCCTGATTGACAGTTAGCYGAGGACTTTYCTGGAAGTTTTGATAGTTAGAGTGACAGTTGAAYGGTTACATGACCCCCTGCTAATGTATTCTGTTTCCCTGCTTGCCATTGKTTACTTCCTTGTCTRTTCTGTCCCCCTGATTGGTTACTTTTTGATCCTCTCCCTGATTGGTCAGTGTTTCAATCCTCACCCTCACTGGTCCGTTTGAATGCTCCACCCYTTTTGTTAGGGTATAAAAGTAGCTGCTTTACCCTTTTTGCCTCGAGGACRTCGTGGAATAAAGATCTCCTCTGCRAAGAGCCTGCCTCCCTGCGTCTCCTTAGGAAGCACCTCCCTGACAGCTACCAGAGCTGAAATYACTGCTGTCCTTTTCAGGAAAGCTGAGCTGATTTCACAGCCTGTCCTTTTAAGGATGCTTGTCAGGCCTTTACCAACTGTGAGCCTGTGCCACCCCAAACGAAGCAGGCCAGCCCAAGGCTGCCGGCTCCTGCGTGGCGAAGTATCGTGGCCCAGCGAAGACCACCAACTAGCCGGGCATCCAGTGGGCGGCGGCAAATATGAGCTGTGGAATTTTTAATTCTCAGTGACAAAAATCTCAGCAGACCATTTCTTTTCACAAAAATGCATTTCACTGACAAATTTAAACATATGCATTCATTCTCTAATGACACTGGAATAGAAAATAATGGAGATACTAATTTTCTTGCAAGGAATTTAAGATTTTACCTTCATKATTCATTTTGCTGTTCCAGAGGGAGACAAATGTCAACTACAGGTTCTCCTCAGAGACTCACCTCATCATGGAATAACTGGATGTGATGTATGTATGAAAATACATTTTCACAACTGCAAATGCATGGAGCAGCTCTGCTACCTCCCTGAATATTACAGCCCAGAGTCATCTTCTAAGTTAGATCAGACYTTGTGGCTTGGACAGTTTGAAATACTCCATATGAAGTACCAGAAAACCAAGTCAGTATTTTCTCTGGGAGCAATCAACACAAAACATAACAAAAACCTCCAAAATTTAGGTTCACTTAACTGTTTTACAGTTACTGGAATGCACTGGAAAAAAATTATGTATTTTGGCAATTCACAATCTGTTTCCTTTTCAATCTCTTTCATCAAAAYGTGGCACATCTGTGCTATTGATAAATGACCCAGCCTTTGTGAGCACGGTTACAATTTCTATTTAATGAGTTAATAGTTGTCTATTTCCAAGTGCAAAGATTTAATCCATTTTTTTAACATGTTACAATGATTATATTATATTAATGCCTGTGCAACTCTTAGAGTGATCAGGCTTAGTTTGCCTTCCTGCTCACATGTTTTTATCAGCTAGCAATTAACCTTTACTGCTTAATTGAAACCAAAGATTACTTGTGAGAGTACATTTGAAATGAAAACATTTTTCCCGAACTTCTTTCTATTTTGCAAAACTTTTCAGTCACAAAGGACAGCAATGCTGTGAATAATAATAAAAGATGTGCTAGGAAGAAAAAATTGAATGCAGATAGAAAAACAGCCAATTGCTGATTAAATAAGAATTCTAAGTGGCATTAGGACTGAGACTGATTTACGTGATGGCCCCCAAGTGCTCTATCACTTCCAGAGGAAGGACAGGTGAGAAAAATAAAAAAAATTAAGATGAAGACAGAGAGATTACTTATCATCTGCCTTTACAGGAAAAATAGGCTTGACTTGGTGGAATTAATTAAATTGGCTGCAAATTAATTGTAACAGAGTAGGATAGTCAGAAACAAAAAAATAAGAAATAAAAATTCCCAACCAAAYAAAAAAACCAAAAAACCCACAAACACCAACAACACGCCTTCCTCCAAAAGAAATTTAAAACATCCCTCCACACCAAAACACCACTCTACATTCAAACACTTCTACCCCTCTGTACCTAAAAACCTGAAAGCTCTCCTTATGAAAGCCCAGGAGATGGCTTCACGTGCACTTCTTGTGCCTGTGTGCATATTCATCTCCTTCAGTTTATGATCACTTTAAAGGATTTAATTTTCACTGGCATTTCACAATTGCATATCACAAATGCATTAGAACRGTTTAATTTTCACTAACGGGCATTGTAAAAGTCTTCTCTCAATATGGGTATTTGTTACTGATGTTTGTAGGATTGTGTAGATTTTTTTWAATTGTTTTGATTAGCTGTATAAACCAAGAAGTATTTATTTGAAGACATCTTTCTGCAGAAGAAAGCACTGAGATTGTTTTTGGTGTTCTGATTCAAAGCCACATTGAGATGTTAASACCCTGGTATGCTGCCTAGATCTCAGGAATTCATGGCTGTTAAAAGCAGGTATTTTCAGCGCTGGAATCAGAGTGGGAGGATGAACACTTATGACACATAACTGTGATTATCTGAAAACTTTCTGCATTTTTTTCAGGTAAACTAAATTCATCTTTCATCACAGACTAAAAGCATCAGGTTACTCCTCCAAGTTCAGCTCCATCCTGAGGAGCAGAAGTGTTCCTGAGTAATGCCCTTTCCAAGTGAACATCCTGTTGGGCTGGAACATACTGTGCTGCTGAACAGATTGTTTAGTCTTATCACCACCAATTGGATTCTTTAAAAAAAAACAACAAAAAAATCCCGGAGGAGTTAAGAGGCTTTTCTATTGTGAATTCAGTTCATGATGAGGTGAAGAAGCCATGACGACCTTGGTTGCTTTAATTAAACATACACCTTGAAATAAATATTCTCCATCTGTTTGACTTGCTCATTAGGGCAGGAAAAACAGAATGGATTTCACAAATAAATTTATTGACATTTTCTGAAATTTGTGCACACTGCCCTATCTGTGCAGCCARTAAATGGTAAACAGGTACTGTCATAAGGAATCCAAAATGAAGTCATTTACAGCTGCAAGAAGTATGAGACCATCCACTGGAGCAGGGAGGGAGTAATTTCCCCCTATTTATTCAACTTGGTTTTATAAATACTGCACAATTTGTTTTCATAGATATGAAATGTGATTGCTACAAACTCAGCAGGACTCTGTTCTCAGAATAAAGTTTTTACAGTCAGAGATGGGTCATCTTAGCCTTATCTCCACCTACAGTGATGAGGCTCCAGTCACACAAAACTGCAGTACCACAACAGAGAGCAGCTGCAGGCTGGCATAAACCAGGATTGTTCTCTGTTCCACTTGATTATATGACTTTTGAGTCTGCTTGGAGGTGATATTTTGGAAGGTGATATGCTCAAAGGGTGTTTTTAAAGCCTTCTCTGTCAGCTTAGTTGGTTTTGGTACGGGGAAAACTGAAGGTGTGCAAAAAAAGATATCAAGGAGACCATGACTGAAATTAGTGTTTAACCAAGATCTCCTCTGTCTTTTGACAGGGTCTTGCCTACCATCCTTACTACGCTTGAAGTGAGAAAACAAAATGTCCTTTACAGCTGAGCCTGCATTAAAGATAAAGATGGGAAAGACATGTCTCAATACAGAATATTCATTTAGGAAATCCAGATATGGGGTTATGAATCAACTGGCTTTTTTTTCTTCTTTTTTTCTTTCTTTTTCTTTTTCTTTTTCTTTTTCTTTTTCTTTTTCTTTTTCTTTTTCTTTTTCTTTTTCTTTTTCTTTTCTGAGTAAACTGTATTGTTATCTGATTTACTTATTGGGCCTGCTTCTGGATATTTTATGAAGTGCCCAAATGACATATTCTTCTGCAGTTAAACTCAACGTCATGGTGGCTTTTTTGCTCAGTGCCATATACAGGTTATGCTGACATAGAGAACTCCTTCCCTATGTGAGTTACTGGAGGATTATATTTTCTCTGTTCCACAGTTCCCCTTAACTTCAGCCCAGGAACCCCCTGTAACCCAGTGAAATCCCATAGATAGGATGTAATTGCAAGTAAGATGAAAAACAGCTTTTTTGCAGAACAGGATGTGGCCAGTGCTATGCATCATTAAATGCAATTGGAAATGAGGTGAGAACAGCACAGAAACAAGCACACTATAATTTATCTCATTTTCATTATCKGGATTTCTTGAATGGTTCTGAAGCACTGCAACAGGAGTCTCCTGAGGGAAGGAGCTTTAACTGTTCCTGTCCTTTTTACAGCTTTGTGTCTTTTCTTCTAAGTGAAGACAATAGGAAATTTAAATCCAGGAGTGAAGAAAAGTAGCCATCCAAAGGTGCAGAAAAATGTCAAGTAGGGTTTTCAAAGGCCTGACTGGATAACTGATAATGAGGATGGCTAATTGATAAAGAKAACTAGCTTCCAGCAATTTTCATTGTAGTTAAGTGTCCAAGCACTGAAAATCCAATTAGACCACATCAGGGATTTCGAATGAGGCACTGAGACATGAATGGCACTGATGATTTGCAGTCCTCAGGTAAGACGGTCTAAAACGCATAAAGGAAAAACAGTGTCTATACATGGGCCTGTCAATGATGAGAGTGAAAACCTACACCTCTTACATTTATTGGGWGTTCAGGGCCACATCACCAAGACCACAAACACCTAGCTGCGATGCATCTCCTCTCAGGAAAATCACAGCTATGTTTGTTTTCCTGGAGTCAATATGTTTCCAGTAGGAGTGATTTATTGACTGTGCTGTTTTATTTTTGTTAAAATGTACCTATCCAGCAGTTGGTATGTGATGAAAAATTATGAGGTGTCTGCTTGGTGGTGTTTTTTTGTTTGGTTTGAGGTTTGCTTTGTTTTGTTTTTCATTGTTTTGTTTTTTGTTGTTTTGTTGTTGCTTTTCATCAGTAATTACTAATACCTCTAGCACTGGTATTACCATACAATAATACCATCAGCTTAAAGCTTAGTTAGTTCCCAGCTGTCCTTGAGTAGGGGATTTTAAGTGCTCTCTGTTCTACTAATACAGAACCACARAATGGGTGGGGCTGGAAAGGATCTCTGGAGCTTATCCAGTTCAACCCCCAATCCAGGCTGGGTCACCAGGTGACACAGGAATACATCCAGGTGGGTTTGGGGTGCTTCCAAAGGGGAACACTCCACAATCTTCCTGGAAGCCTTTCTAGTGCTCTGCCCCTCTATGGAAAGAAGTTCTTCCACCTGCTGAGGTGTTTAGTTTAAGACACAACTTTGCTGTGTTTAGTTTATGACTACTGCTCCTCGTCCTGTCACGGGACACCACTGAACAGAGTCTGGTACCATCCCCTCAGGAAATGCCCTGGAGATATTTACATGCATTAATTAATTCCCTCATAGCCTTGTCTTCTCCACACCTTTATTTACTACACCCTTAAAGCTTGTTAGTTCCAGGATGTCCCTGACTACGTGATGCATCTGTTGTCCGTGCCACTGACGAGAATGAACCTCCTTTCTCGCTGATCAGGCTTGAAAGCASACCGAGATTTCACTCCAAAGAACACTGGACTCAAGGCAAGCTCGCCGCATCCCACACCCTGCAACGCTTGTGCCGAGCATCCCAGGGTCCCGCCAGGCGCCTGGGGCGCGCTGTAAGGCCCATAACGGCCCGCTTCCTCCTACCAGGAGCTACTTCCAGGGGGAAAGAGCTGGGAGGGAGGAGCGGCGAACGGGGCGGTCTCGCAGTATTCCCGCCCCGGACGGACGCGCTGTCCCGCTGCGCCACCGCGCTCCGCCCTTCCGCCAGGATATGGCGCAGGAGCTGCGGAGCATGGACGACGACGTGGAGGACGGCGAGCTGTCCGGCTCCGACTCGGACATGCCCGGCGCCGGCTCCCCCGGACAGGTGAGGGCGGGCAGCGCCCGGAGCGCCGGGCGGGGGAGCGCCGGGCCGGGAGCTGCGGCACGGGGAGGCCGCGGAGGCCGCGCCTGAGGTGCTTTACCCGGCTTGGGGCTCTCGTTCCTGGGCCGGTGGCTTCTCCCGGCGCTYGGCGTCTTCTCCCGGGGCTGCTGGCTTGCCCCTGCTCTGGTGGCTGTCCCTGCGCCGGCACCGCCGGGGCCTCCCCAGGGAGCCGGTGCCGCGTGGCGCGCGCGGGAACAATGGGGACAGAGGCGGCAATGGGGGCGAGCGCCGGGGGGCCGCGCAACGGGGGCTCCGAGCGCTGCCAGACCCCCGGCATCCCGCGGCTCGCCCGCGTCTCTCCCCGTCTGGATAGAGATGCCAGCGCTGTGTCCCGTTAAGTCCTCCTCGCCACTAGCTCTGGGGTYTWGCACGGGAAGGAGCTGGAGCTGCTGCAGCCAGGCCAGAGGAGGCTCCAGGRTGAGCAGAGGGATGGAGCAGCTCTGCTGGCAGGAAAGGCTGGCAGAGCTGGGATTGCTCAGCCTGGRCAGGAGAAGCTTTGGGGTGACCTCACTGTGGCCTTGCAGKGYCTGAAGGAGCTGCAGGAAAGATGGAGAGAGACCATTGACAAGGGCTGGAGGGACAGGACACAGGGAATGGCTTCCCACTGCCAGAGGGCAGGGGATAGATGGAACATTGGGAAGGACTTGTTCCCWKTGAGGGTGGGAAGGCCCTGGCAYAGGGTGCCCAGAGAAGCTGTGGCTGCCCCTGGATCCCTGGAATGCYAGGTTGGACACCGGGGCTTGGACCATCCTGGGATAGTGGAARGTGTCCCTTCCCGTGGCAAGGRGTGAGACTGGATGAACTTTACAGTCCCTCCCAGCCCAAACCCATCCTCTGGGATTCTCGGAGGATATGAGGCATTTATTCTGCAAGGAATTTTTACTGAGACTATGAGGTATTCATGGTGGTGTACAGACCAGAAAAGATTCCAAACTAAGTTCAGTGTGTGAYACTGAATGTGTAACGAATTTTATTTTCTCCAGCTATTTTGGTCTTTGTGATATAGTTCTGAGAAATGAAGCCTAAAGTAAGTTTTTTACAGAAATGTTCAGTCTTTTTTTTATTTATGCTGGTTTTGGGGATTTTGCATTATATTTGAAGTAGAAGATTTTTATTTCATCACGTGGTAAGTTGAATACTTCTCTTTTCTGTTTGCTGTTTGGAGAAAGAAGAAGCAGCATCCGTATTAACAAAAGCAGTAAGGCTAAAGAAAGAATTTTCATTTTGCCTGAAAGGGAAGGAAGACATCTTAGTTTGAAAGACCATGGGACAGCATATAACTTTATGATAAGGACTCACTCAGGGAATAACTGGAGTTAGGAGTTAAAGCATTTCTTGAGTATTTGTATATCAGTGGAATGATTTTTTGGTGGGGCATGTTTGTTCTATTTAATAAGTTAATCTATAGTGTCTTGTTGGTTTAAAGGAGGAAAAATGGGTGCTTCTGTAAAGGTTCTTCAGTGCCCAAGTTGGTTATGTGCTGTCCTGACTGAGCCGGGATCACAGAAGACTCTTAGTCTGAACACTGTCTCAGTTTTGTGGGTTTGGTTTTCGGGTTTATGTTTGGTCACTTGGTCTTCTCACTTGAAACTTCAGAGATATTAATAACTTCTCTGCTGTTAGACAAACCTCTGGTAGGTTGCTGTGTTGTTCTGGTATTTTACTGTTCTTAGAGCTGCTGTGCAATCTTGTGTCTTTATCTGTGCGCATATTCACCACTTCTCCAGTCCCATAATAACTTTAGCTCAGCAAAGTTTGCTTTAARGAGAAAAGCAACTTCTGACATGTTTCTGTATCAGCTATGTTTTATTTCATGTTCATGCTCTCAAAATACAGGAGTCTGAAAGAATGCTTCTGTGCTGTGGCCCAAGAGATGCACATGGAGSACTGCACAGCCATGAGCGTCAGAATTACGTATTTCATCTAATCAACGACTTGATAKCTCTCCTAATTTTCACGAATAATGGGTTTTGATTCACTTCTTAATTTCAGAAACCGCACASTGGCAGTGATTCCTGCAGGCCCTTCCAGAGCAGCCTCTCATCCTGTGCTCCCAGCGTTCCTTACAGGACCACCAAGAGCGTGGACTCCAGCGAGGAGAGTGGCTCTGACTCTGATGACGACAGCTGCTTGTGGAAGCGAAAGAGACAGAAGTGCTTCAACTTGTCCCCTGCCAAACCTGAGCCCTTCCAACTCRGCCAGAGCCATCAGAAACAGACTGCTCTGCGCAGCAAAAAGGTCAACAACATCTGGGGTGCGGTGCTCCAGGAGCAGAACCAGGATGCAGTGGCAACTGAGCTGGGGATTCTGGGCATGGATGGTTCAATTGACAGGAGCAGGCAGTCTGAGACTTACAACTACCTGCTGGCTAAAAAGCTGATGAAGGAAGCCCAACAGAAGGAGGCAGAGACTTTGGATAAGGAGCTGGATGAATACATGCACGATGACAAGAAGATGTTGCCGGCAGAGGAGGAAAACAGGCAGGGCTTCCTCAAACGGAAGCGGCCCGTGAGGGACAGACTGGGGGAAAGGCAAGAGATGAAATACAAGGGAAGGTATGAGATAACAGAGGAAGATTCAGAGGAAAAAGTGGCAGATGAAATTGCTTATCGGTGAGTTTAATAATGGTGCATCTTCTCTTCACTAAGTACTGGTGATTGATGGAAAGAACTGGGTGGGAGGAGGCTCCCCTGCTGCTAGATCAAGTGTCACACCAGATCACAAAAAGCATTTCCAAAATCCTGGGATAAAAATGCATCACTGTGGCCAGTGATCTTGTAGAAACATCCAAATAATACTGCTTGTTTCTTTGAATTTTTACATTTTTGTTTACAGAGCCACCTGGACAGTTTTGTTTTTTGACAACAGGGCAAGGAAAAATACTGCTTCTCATTATACAGACTTAATAGTGCCTTTTTTTGGGAAATAACCCATGGTTGTTTGGACTTTGACACAAGTGCACACATGCTGTGGTCCCCACAAAAATCTGTTTTAAGTCCTAAACCTTTCAAACTGTAGATAACTTGGACAGTTCAGTGTTTTGGATGGAGTCAAACTGCCACACTCCTCTTTTAGTGGTGCAGGGGAAGAAAATTATGTTAAATAGGGAACAAGACTTAGAAGATTTAGTGACAGTTAATTTGACATCTAAATAAAATCTGGGTTTATTGGTCATAGTTGTTTTCATACGTGTGATATTACTTCAGAATCTGGAAATAGTACAGATCTAGTACAGCTGTTAATAGTTCTGGGTAGTTCCTCATTTTTTAATTTGAAAACTTGGAGCATATTTCTTGCAGTAAACTCTTCTGTTACAYAGAGCTTCATTGAAATAGGGCTTTATTGAAGAATGAAGCATCTTTTTTCTAATTTTTTCTAATTTAKTGGTGGTGWCACTGAGCTGTATCAGTAGGGTTCTGGTTATAGTGTACTTTTTGTTGTTTTGTTTCCTTTTAATAGATCATCATAGGTCAGTCAATAAATTGATTTCTTTGTTATGTAGGTTTGTCTGAAATAGCACGTGATACARGGGAACTTTTACACTTTCTCCAGTTGCTGAGTTAACTATAAAAGGTTAATTTTGACTCTTAAATGCATAAAAAGCCTTTATACTTTGATTTCAGAGGTTTATGCAGGTTTTTGCAGTTTCGTATTTGGTTTGATTATTTCACACATCAATAGAAGAAAAATGGTCACTCAAAACATTTTCGCTGAAACAGGTTTTAAAAATGCATTTTTAGGGAAAAAACATTCCTGAGAAGCTCAGTATTTTGAAATCCTGACAATAAATAAGCCTTTCTTTTTTCCCCTCTCTGTTCAGACTTTGTGAGCCAAAGAAAGACTTAATTGCTCGAGTAGTGAAAATAATTGGGAAGAGAAAAGCCATCGAGCTGCTGATGGAAACAGCTGAAGTAGAGCAGAATGGTGGACTGTTCATCGTGGTAAGGAAAATGTAATCCTGTGGGTTTGCCAGGGATGGGGAGGACCACACAGCTTTTTACTTGTGGAATATTCACTCAGTGCTGTTGCAAGTCTCTCGTGCTGGACGTGTTCTGTTGGAGTTYTGTGGCCTTCTCTAGCCATGAGACTCCCCTAATAAACACTCATGTAACTTCCAGCAGGATTTGAGCAAACAGTAAGGTGAATGAACCTGGAAATTATCCAGGCTCTTGTGCCTAGATTGGTGTCTGATTTGCAGGGATAACATTTTGCCTGTTACTATGGCTTGCCTTGTACTCTTTCCCTCACAGACTTGAGGCTGAAGGATTCTCAGGCTTGAATAAAAACTGGCATTTCCAATAACATTTGCAGAATAACTTCCAGAAGGAAAACTGTTGGCTTTATTAGGGAACCGCTGGCTTGTGTATCAGCAGAGCAAAACTGAGCACTGATTTCTCTTAGAAATCATGGTAAAAACCCTATACTCCATGGTTGGGTTGTCAATTTTTGTTATGATTTTGTTCTTATTAAATAATGATGATGAGCCTCAGTGTGAAGAACACAGTCGGTAAGAAAAGCTGTGGGTGAGGAGAAAAAGGGTGAAAACTAGGAAATACTTTCACTTGATTACAATTGTTAAGTTCYGCCACTTGGAATTAGAGAGGAAGGGAAAGTAGTGGGTCACAATCTAGAAAAAACACCTAAATAAATAAATAATGAAAAATCTCTCACACTCAAAAAATTTTTAAGAAAGGCAAAAAATTCCAGCTAGCTGGTTGTKTTAGAAGCATTCTGTTGTCTTGAAAGTTAAATGTGCTTAACAGAGGAGATGAAGTGACACAGCTCCTGGTGGCACAGGTTGCTTTGGAAGCAGATCAGAGTACAYGCTTTGAAAAGCAGATCACAAAAGGCACCATGAAATGCAGGTGATAAGAAGATGTTCGCATGTGCTGTTTCAAGAACCTCCTTAAAACCTGACCTTCCCATTCTTGGAATTTTCAAATTATATAGTGCATTATTTAGTAGTAAAGGATCACAATTTGCACCAGTATSATCCAGTTTTTACTGGAGTAAAAGTAGTGTTTTATACTGCAAATTTTAATTGAATATTGRTATGATAATTAGCACTTGTAACTTAGAGGTTTCAAAGCTGAGCCCATTCCATGCACTGCTGTTGCTGCACTGAAAACTGCTGGGTCAAACAYGTGGTGGGGAAGAATTTTAAAAGTACAGGTTGTGTTTCCTATGCCTTCAACTGAAATGCAAAATACTGTAGATGACACAGCAAGTTGTAGCATTTCTGAGCACAGTTTAAAAAAACCATGAGACAAACATAATTTTATTAAATTAGTTTTAGACATKTTACTGGGCTTATGTGTTAGGAATGCTTTGAGTGTTTAACCTAGTGCATAACTTGTTGCAGATAGCTGTGAGAGTAGTTAGAATATTATTCGTATTTTGTTCCTTCACTACCAAAATCACTACCAAAGRTTTAGTGTGTAGTTTTAACAATTTGGCATTATATTCTAAAGGAATTTTTTTTGTAACTTCATTATTTTCCTGTCCAGATTTAGYAGGCTGGTTGTTGACTTTCATATGACTAGTTCAGTCACAAATGAGACCCAGCCAGGGCTATTKTCATGTGGTATTTGACACACCAGAACTTAAATTGGCTTTATTCTGTCTCAACACTGAGTGTTGCTTAGAGGCTATTTTTTTTGTCAACACTTAGCATTAAGCTTGCTATTCCCAATTTCCTCTCTCCCTATTAAGAATGGCACCAGGAGAAGAACACCTGGGGGTGTTTATTTAAACTTGCTGAAGAACACACCAAGCATCAAAGAAGAACAAATCAAGGTAAAAATATCAGGAGTCCAAATGTATGTTCTCGTTTGGGTTTTTCTTCCTGCTAAAAATGTCACAACTGAAATTCTGTTCCTTCTAACCAGTGTAACTATGTATTCCGTTGAAACCAGACTTTCACATTCAAARGACTGGCAAAAAATAAAAGACCTACTCAAAAATTGTTGAATTGCCATTAACTCTTAAGCAGTGAGAACTCACTTTTGTGTGTTGCCAGTCACAAAAACCCGTTGAGGAAGATGAGGTTGTAGAGTCTGGCAGAGGTAAATGTTAGATTTTCCTAATTTGTATATTTGTATTMTTTACAGCAAAGTTGTCCATACTGTGTTTCTCCCCTTGGAGCTTTGTGTCATTGTGCTTGGATTGAATGTAGGTCTCTCAGTAGAGTATTTTTTTATCCTGTATGGTTCCAGCTGTGGCACCAGGCAGAATTTCTTATTAAATCAGTTGATGGTCTGAACCTAACCTGAATTGCTCACTTGCCTCATCTGTGGTGCTCTCTAAGTCAGTTTTGTAAGCCTGTAAGCATTATTTTGCTAAGATGTTTTAACTTACTGAAGAAAATACCAGCTTTTTTGTTTTTTTTGGTGGTGGCATATGCTACTTCAACAGARTTTTTGATAGTTTTTATTTTGCTTGTAAGTGGCTACAGATCATTCTGTAAACCCTTCTCGGGTCTGGTACTGGGAACTGAGGAAAAAGTCAACATTGTGATTGTTAGTTGGGAAGAAAATAAAAGAAACAGGAAAATAAAACCCCAGTATCCTTTCATAGCTTACAGTGGTCAGAAAAAAAATTTCTTAAAAGTTGCAAGACTGATCACTTTACACTTTTAGAAAAGAAATTTTCTGTTCTACCTCGCTTCCTTAAGTGCAGTTTTTTCTCACACTTCTGCTCTCAATAACACATAGCTTATTTAAATATTGACCAGTATTTGTGATTTTTTTTTTTTTATTACTTCACGGTTTTTTTTAGGAAATACCAGTGAAATGAATAGAAATGAATATGCAGAAATTTGTTGATGATGTTGTTTACTGGTTTTCTTTCAAGGAAATATTCTATCTGGAAAACCAAAAGGAATATGAAAACAAAAAAGCTGCCAAGAAGAGGAGGATACAAGTTCTGGGGAAGAAGATGAAAAAGGCTATCAAGGGGCTTAACCTGCAGGAATATGATGATGCATCTCGTGAGACTTTTGCCAGTGACACAAACGAGGCTCTGGCTTCCCTGGATGACCTGCAGGAGGGGCACCACGAGGCAAAGATGGAACCTGAGGATACTATTGAAATTGATAATGCCCACGATTTGGAGATCTTTTAGTTACTAATATTCTTGATAACAGAGTCTCTATAAACACATGTTAAATGAGCCTTTCTTGTAATCCCATGGCTTCTTGTTTTTGAAGCATGGGRAATACTTGATGCTGAAGAGCAGGAGGTAATTCTTAGCTAAATTTAACAGCATGAAAGACTTTTAATTTTCCTGTTACTTGTTTGCTGAGTCCTCAGAAACTGTTAAGATTTTTCTAGATAACAGCCCTGCATCACATTAGGAAGTGTTTTTAGTCATATGTTAGGTTTAGGAGTTAAGACTATGTTTTAAGCAAATACTTCTYATTTAATTTGCTGAAGCACACAAAGTCATCAGGTGAGCAATGCTCTTTACTRCAGATGAACAGAAAAAACAGTATAAATTTAATCTTGATATAARAGATTATACATTCTTAATGTGGCAGCGTATTGACAAAAATAGCAGTATTTATAGGATTAAGRCCTGTAAAAACAGATTTGTTTGTGAAATAAACAATTTTAGTGGTCAGTGACCTTTGAATAACAACCTTGTAAATAAGTGGTATTGAGCCATGAATGTTTCAGATTTCTGCAGTAGTTTTATTCTTTGTATTCCAATCRTGATTTGAGCTTCCTATGTTTTCTGTCTAAACATTTTCCATTATTAGACACACACCTAAGTTCCATGGATATTTTTGTTTGCAGACAAATATAATTGAAATCCTTCAGAGTAGTGTGTTCYCTTCAAGGGTCTATAGACTGTACGCATATATATAAACCCTTTAACTTGCAGTTCTTGTTCCTGTCCTGCTCCTGTGTGCAGTGAGATAATGTGCAGCTTGGGGAAGATCTGGAGTTTTTCTATGGTTACTCTTGCAGGGGATATTTTTTTTTAATTTACTTGATACAGGAAATGGTTGTGTAGTTGGTTAGTTCGGCCAAAAAAACAAATTTTATGTTGAATATTGTTTTTAATATAGCTGAACAACATGTGCAACATGGATATGTATGATGTCTAAAGTATTTTGTCACTAACAAGTTGTGGCTTTTTTTTGTGAGTAGACACTATTGATCCCAGCTTTCACGCAAAAATTTTGTTCACCTTTCAGTCCTTGAGTTTCAGAAGAAAGTGTGTCACTAAAACACATAATCAGTTTATAAGATAGAACAATTAAGTACTGCCAAGAGCTGGCATTTAAAGTATTGTAGCATTAGGAGAAACACTTCTTGCACATAACAGCACATTCCATTACCTGCCTCACTAYATCTGGATTTTGACTTTTCTGCTTTTTTTTCTGTTCATGTGTCAGAGCTCCTAATTGTTAAAAAGTTACTCATCAGATGTGCAGCATGCCTTTGCTGGTAGTAGTTGCTCGTGCTGAAATAACAAAATCTCTTATTTTTTCATTAATATTCCTAACCAGTGATGGTCAGAGTAAACCGGTAACTTCTGTAAATGAAACAGAATTTTGTGCTGTTCAATTGCTTTAGGATTGTATCATTTCATCCTGGTTTTGGGAACTGCTTGGGGATATGTCTTAACTGTTTTCTGGATAGAATCAGCAAATTGTAATGTTGGTTTAAGCAGKTTTTTTATTGTTAATGTAATTTGCACTGTGTATTTTTTAATGTTAATATTTCTAACATTGATTTCCCAGGCAAGGAGTATTGAAATGGTGTGTAAAGTATTGTCTTTAAGAAAAGGGCAATATGGGCATTAAGCTATTGGAGAGGGCAGTGAGGATAGGAAGGGGTCTGGAGAAGGGGGCTAGGGGCTGAGGGCACTTGGTCTGTTCAGCTGGAGAAGAGGAGACTGCGGGGAGACTCATTGGGGTTTTCAAAATCCTCAGGAGGGGAAGAGGAGGGGCAGGCATTGATCTCTCCACTCTGGTGACCAGTGACAGGACCCCAGGGAATGGCCTGAAGCTGGGTTAGGGTTATCAGGAAAAAGTTCTTCCCACAGAGGGTGGGTGGGCACTGGAACAGGTTCCCCAGGGCTGTGCTAACAATGCCAAACCTGACAGAGTTCAGGGAGTGTTTGGACGCTGCTGTGATCAGGCACAGGGTGGGATTGTTGGGGCTGTGTAGGGCCAGGAGCTGGACTGGATGGTCCCAGAAATTCCATGGTTCAGTTTCCTCCCCACGTCTGACAGACCTTTTCTTACCTCGTGGTTCTTCTCTATTTTCCCTGGCTTTCAGYTGAGTCATTCCAAAGGCAAGCCAGTTCAAAATGCTGGGGTCAAGCCATCACTCTTGTTCCAGCAGTGATTTCCTTTGGTATGAAACAGGTTGAATTAAGCAGCACCARTTTTCATGTGGTGCTGCAGTTGAGACAAGTTTTCTCTCTCAGCTCCTGCTTACTCACCTTTAGTCTSTCCTGTGCAAGGGCTGATCCTTGCACAGGGAGCAGACCTGCCTGTCTTTCTTCTGGGAGCAAATACGTCTGGATTTTGGTAGCTGATGTTCTGCAGGAAAAATGCAAGCAACACGGGTTGGGGTTTGAGCCCTTCAGGTTTCTCTGATGAGCAGGTGTGGTTGAGGCATTATCTTTGCTGGAAAAAAGGACTCTGTACTGCTGYTACAAACATCCCATAAACTATAGCAGCATTGTGAGCCATCTCTGGCTCAATATACCCAAAGAAGACATGAAAAAATGAGGGAAGTGTGCTTTGGTCTGAAAACAAAGCTTATTTTGCTGCCTTGCATTCAAAATTCCAGCTGGAAAACAGTGATTTTTGGTACCAATGGAAAAAATAGTTTGTTTTTAGTTTATCCACAGTTCAGTTTTACTGTGGATCTTGAAAGCATCATTTGAAGTATAATTGCAATTTTGCAGATTCTCTTTCCCCCTCCAAGTAGATGGTCTCATTAAGGTGTTCTTAGGCCCGCTGGGCTTATTAACTGCTGTTTGCCAAAATTCTCAAGCAAGTATGGAATAACACAATTAAAGGTATAAAGGTGATGGGAAAAGGAGATGATTGTATTTTGACATTTTCTGTTACACAGAAGATGAATTCCTTGTATTTTTTCAGAGTAAAGGTGAAAGGGTAGACTGAGTAATAAAGACAATTCTCGGGGGTTTTTTAAGTACGAGTTTTTATCAGTCATAAAACTTCAGTATGACAATGCTCATTATTTATCCCCTTAACTTAGACTATCCTATGACTCAGACAAGTCTGTCAGAGGCAGTATTTTTAAAAAAAAAGTTTCTTTCAATGTACAAAGGAGAATTCATGGCACCAGTGAATAYAGGCTCCTTTGATGCCCCACTCCTGTTCCTAATTCTTACTGGTCAGCAACTGGTGCAGGAGGGACCTTGCCATGGAGCTGAAAGAAAAGCCTCCAAAATTTGGCTTGAGAAATTTTAGTTACTGATATTCTCACACATTTCTATTTCCAGATACTGGGCAACTCTGATTGCTTTTTCCATTTCGAAAACTCACGAGCTGCTTTTTCCTCTTAGAAAGCAAACTGGAACAGAATAGTATGTAATGTTTAAATGGCACACAGAACTGCACTAAACTGTTGTGTGGACTACTTTCTTTATAGGGAAAAATAATTTTAAAACCCCACCAATTTGCCCTTATGCTGACACGCTTKCCTTGGTGAAGAATATGACTACCTAAAATATTTAGGACTCAAGGTTTTGGTGGAAAATCAGAATTTGTAGATGTACAGGAGCTATGTAGCAGCCCAATCTTGATTTATCCTAAGCAGTCTCAAATCGAAAAAATAAATAGCATTTATATTTACCTAGCAAAATATATTTTGCACCTTGTTGCTGCTCCATGAAGAACTTCTGTCATGGTGGATAAAGATCTATGGTTGACACAACTTYCTTTTCTACAGAAGTTGCTACTAATACTGAGTCTATTTCATGMTTTAAGAATAGGTAACACCTGTCTGCTTTTATTTGGTTTTTATTTTTTATGTTATTCCTCTGAGCTGTTTTCTGCAAGCTGCCTGATTTCTTACTTTACACAGATATTCCCCAGCAAAAGGCACTGAAGATGAATTTCTGTGTCAGAACATCCTCAGTACCTCTCGAAGCCTGGAGCTTTTCGCAGGCTTCGATGCCSCAGTTTAGCCAAAAGAGTGCAGAGCAGATTAATTCCAGACCAACACAGCTGGGAAGTGCAATAATCTGCAGTTTGAAGAATGACAGAATAAAAAGATCAGGGTGCCAAGCAAGAAGGTGTGAAGAAGGGTCTTAAAGATTCCTTAACTTGAAGATATATTTTCCTGGGTTCTGCCTGCCCTGACTGACTGTCTGGCTCTCAGGAATACTCTGCTCAGCAGCCAGCTCTGGTAGTGACCTTCTCCAGGAGCTTCCTGTAGATGGGTCCAAAAGCATTTTATGGGATAAGCTCCATGCCAAGGGCCCTGGTCCCTCAGGACACCCTTTCCTCTCTCCCTCCCTTCCTCCCTGCTGCAGTTTAGTTTACCCTCTTCACAAATGAAAAGAGGGAGCAAGACATAAACCTGCTGCAATTTTCTCTGCCAAGCAACCCCATTGAGAATGGAGCTGTGTGTGCATGTGAGAGAAGCTAAGAGTCATCTCAGCAGTTATATGAGGAAGTAACAGATGAGATTAAAGCAGGTTTGAAAGAGGTTGTTCATGTACTTAATTTATCACTCTGCTGCTATCTACAAAACCATAGTCCCTGCCCAAGAGATAGCTGAGTGAAATCAATAGATTCCTCCAGCAAGCCATTAAAAAAGTGGGGAGAATAGAATATAGAATAGAATAGAATAGAATAGAATAGAATAGAATAGAATAGAATAGAATAGAATAGAATAGAATAGAATAGAATAGAATATGAAAATCATCTAGTTCAACTGTCTGACCATTCCAGAGCTTAAACCAAAGGTTAAAACCTTTTATTAAGGCCATTGTCCAGATAATTATTTTCAAGGCAGGGGGTCAAGCATAGGGTGTTKATCACCTCTGTAGGAACCCTGATCCTGAACCTCCTCTGAAACAGTATTGAGCCGTTTCCACCCATCCTCTCACTGGATCCCAGGGAATTCAGTAGCTCCCTCTCCACATCCCCTCCTCAAGAAGCTGCAGAGAACCATGAGGTCATCCCTCCAAACAGGACAACCCCAAACTCCTCAGCTGCTCTTCATGGGACATTGGACTCTGGATGCATTCCAATACCCTTATTATGCTGCTTGAACTGTGCCCAGCACAGAAAACCCCACAATGCTCTTTTGGCCTTTTGGGAGTTTTTAAGAGATGGGAAACTTAAGCCTTCCAGCAGAGAACAGGAACTGACAATGATGTTAAACCGCCTCTGTGAAATTACTTGATTCGAGTAATAAAGTAATAATTAAGATTGTTTTCTTTTTATGAGGAAATAAGTTTAAGTGGAAAAAGCAGAATTTTCTTCTCTGAAGATGTAATTACTTGCAATTTTCAAACTAGCACACTTTCACTGTAGTTCAGAAATTCCTAAAAATGACTGAAAGTAAATACAAGTGCCTTGGTACTTCAAGGTGAARTAGGTAGATGTTAATAGCTCCACATGTAAAATTTTTAGCTTCTAAACTGAGACCACACATTAGGATTTATTGAGCCTCTTTCAAAAGCCTAAAAATTATCTGCAGACTGCAGCCCAGAGTTGGTTGTACTGCAAGAAACAAAGCTGTGCTACAGCTGTCATTTTCTTACAAGTCTTTGATTTGCACTGAGTAGAAAAGAGAGAAAAACATTTCCACTGAAACCTTAACCCAGYGATTGAATCTTGCTGGGAGGAGTAATTTCACTTGAGATATTTCACCACTACTCAGGGTAGGGGAAGAAGGCTTTAAGAGCAATTTGTGACAAAAACATTACCCATAGTTTCCCTACTCCTTGCATGGAAATTTCTGCATGCCCACAACTCCCTCCAAAATATTGCTATTTAGCACTGTGATTATACATAATTCTTCTTCCTCACACAAACACAGCAGTGTTTGGCCCAGYTGTCTCTTAAGGGTAATCAATCTTCACCAGCAGCATGCAGACCCCTGGGCTATCCTAAATGTTTCAAAGCTATCAGAGCAATCGCTTCTACCTGTTTATTGTACGTTATTTGGGAGAAAGAGACTTTCCAGGAGGAGGAACTCTGCCTCACCTGAGTGTGAACTTCCCCCCCATTACTGGAAAAAAGGAAAAACATTAAGGGTCTATGGGCTAAGAGCATTTGAAATTTTTCAGAGTTCATTCAGGAGACCTGAGAGAAATTGGCTGATTTTTCTTTAACTGAAAGGTAAATAGGGAAGAGTTAGGTTCAGTGACTGGTSGTTCAAGCCGAAGATGTGGGAATGGCGCCCAACTGAGCAGTTGCATCCCTGAAGCAAATCTTCTGCAGGTGCTGGATGATGTCTGTGAATCAGGAATGTGAGGCAGCCMGGAGGAAATCTGGATCTGGTGTGTGATGGGAGGACAGGCTCCCCAGAGGAAGAGTAAATGGAGGAAATAGCAGTTTGATGTCTGAGAAGTTAAGGAGATGTTATCAGCAGGACCTGGAGCCAAACTCCACAAGCCCCCTCATCTAAAGGGATGCTGAGGGCTCACTGAAATCCAGAYGGAAGCACCCACCATAACCCTGCCTCGGCATGGGCAGGAAAATGAATTTTATTTATATATATATTTAGTTAGTTATATCCAAAACTAATTTTTAAAAATGCTGACGAAGTGTGTCATCTCTGCCTTCCTCTAAGTGTCGCTCCTGCACAAGCATTCCCAAGAGAAGGACTGGCATGAAAATAGCTTTTTGTCAGAAGGAGCTGRCTGTGGGGTTGTTTGTGTCACTTGAATGTGCTTATCGGAAACCAACAGTATTTACTTTTTAGAATAATGTTAATAATAAAAAGATAACAAGTTAGCACTGTTTTGCGTTTCCACACAAAGCTACTTCTTTGAAGACAGTTTTATGATGTTTGTCTGTAATATAATTTTCACCTTTAAAGCTCAGTCAGGTAATTACGCAAGAATTACCAGGGAACSCAGAAGAAATAATGTCTTTTCTGTCCTAAAGCATGCAAACACTACTTGCAAGTGAAAAGGTTTATAGTAACTAAATCAACTGATTCATAAAGGTAACTATTAAATAGATTTTTCCGATATCTGTAAGTAGGATGGTTCTTTTCTACTTGGACTTGGCAGTTGATTCAGAGTGAAGCATGAAGTTTATCATGCAGGCTGAATAAAAAATAAATTACTTCCTTATTCTTTYTTGGTTGTTTCTACATGCCATATTTCTCCAGCATAATATCCTTCCATCTTGGTACACACAAGAGGAAGTGGTATTTTGCCCGTGCACATTTAGGGGAAATCACAGACAAAAAAAGTAGCTATATCCTGAAAGGAAAGGAGGGGAGAAAGAAACAGATTTTGTTGCTTCAGGTCTTTATCCCAGAATGTTGGAAAGGATATCTTGCAGGTCCACTATTGCCTATCTGCAAGCATAGTTTCAGAATTAAGTCATCTCTGCAAGATGTTCAAGCAATCTTTGGCAAGAGGCCTGAAATAATTATTCAGATATCTTTAAACTTTTGGAACCAGCAGAGTACTGTTTGAGCCTTTGAGAAGTTTGGGAGATGATGAACAGATTCTCAGAGATCTAGAAAGCACAGGAGTTTTCTTCTGCAGCCAGCATATCAGTATCTAAGCTATTACCTTCTTTGCATTACACTGCTTTGTTTGTAAGAACATTTAGGAAATACATTATCCTTTAAAAAGCTTTGATGTCAAAAGCTGTTTTTCCTACTCACAGGCTACTACAAGGCGGACCACATTTCATTCATGAGATAAGATTTCTGTCTGCTAATTCCAAAATGGTTTTTCATCAGTAAGAATATTAGCTCAAGTTCTTTTTGGTACCCTTATCAGCATTTAATAGTTTGCTATTTCAACAGTGCCCAAGAGATGCATAAAGTACTCACTTTTGCAAATGGGTACAGAATCAAATTAGCGCCTCCTGTGAAATCCTGTCCTGTGCTGAGCAGAGCAGATCACACTAAAGTTGGCATGGATGAGCAGTCATTTATCCCTGGATGGAATTTGGCCCTTTATGAGATGCCATTTGGAATTAATACCTAAATCTCTTAAACCGTGAGRAACTAAGCTTTTAGGATGCCAAACATTCTTCATGTGCAAGGCAGCCAATTATCAGTGTAAAATAATTTTACGTATTATTGTTAAATAGTTTTTATATTGATGCAAGTAAAAAAATATATGTCCCTGTAGAAAATTAACAGAACACCTGAAACTTTGGAAGTTGTAACAATAGTGATTCTCTCCTTTTCCTCCTTAGAGAAGTTTCTAAAGGTAATATGATTTTAAATGTAGTTTCTAGTAGTTTAAGCAAGAAGCACTGTAGTGACCAAGAAGCACATGTGCACTCAATTAAGTGCACAGTGCAAAAMTGAAGCTGATTTGGGGAAATTGCTGCAAATAGTGTCCATTTGGTGACAGCTAAGGCCAAAATTCACAATGAAACACTCATAGGTCATGGAAAGTCTTATATTTGGAGACTTACCTGACAGAAAAGTAAAATGAAATAAAATAAAGGAGCATGAATCTACAAGAATACATATAAGGCTAAATGAAAATAGTTGCAGGTAAAAAAAAAGTAAATAATAACAAAAGGATTCTTGTTATTGAATAAATAATACTATCTTTAGGCAGTGTTTTGTTAATTCAGCAGCTAAGGGGACTGGTAAAGTTTCCCCTCCTATGCCCACCACAGGAATTGTGATCCCCAAACTAAAAGACCAGATTTTGTGCTATTGGACCTTGGTTTATCTCATCTTAAATTCTTAATTCATGCTGGGGCAGTGAGCTGATTTTTCAGAGAAGTTGCTAGCTAAATACTGGAGGCAAACATAAAACATGACTTTAGCCACTGAAGCCAGGTTGAAATAAGCAACTTTTAATTCTCTGTAGTTAATTCCAGGGTGCTCTTGCACCATTTGTAATGRATGTAGGGAAACTTAAAGAAGTGTTGTTCTATGAGAAAATTTATTCTGTGAAAGGCACTTATTAATGAAATTATAGGGTGAGATCAGTTTTGCTGAATTACTCAGGATCTGTACAATAAAGCTCTGCACCCTGGTATAGATCCTTCTTTCTGAGTAAGTTGTCCTGCATGTACCTGTCCACTGAAAAATTTTTACAATTATGTAACTGGTAATTTAAAAGGTAAGGACTGCCAATAATATGCATTTCCCTTAAGAAGTAAGAAGCAGCATGCCAAAATTAAGTAGATCCATAGTTAAAATGTAATAAAATAATAAAAAATTCAAATCTCTTAAATTTGGAGAACTGAAACTCTCCTATACGTGTGGTTAATGTTGTGTTCATAAAGCCCAGAACTAGAAACTTATAACCAAATACACTTCCTTCTCAAGTTTTGGCAAATCTTTACGTTTGTTTTCAAAGATATTTTTTTTTTTCTAAAGTGGCCACTTGAGTGCTTGTACAGTTTTCTAGGGATCCACAGTCCCACCTAACTTAGGGCCACAAACAGCTGAGCTGTGAAAAGACACTCCTATGATAGTTTTGAAATTGCAATCCTTTTCCTCTGCCAAATGAGAGTTAGGACAGTTTGACAGATACAGCTAAAGCAACMCTTAAAAAGAAGAGGTTTCAACTATCAACTTCAGGAGTCTGAGCAAGTCTCTTTTATTCTGAATTTTCAGAAAGCTTGTTAAAAAAACATACAGAATTTCCACTGGAGTGATACTGTAAGACAGTATTACACAGCTAAGAAATGAAGTTTTCTTCTGGCCTTAGGAGGAAGACTCACCTTAATTGCATCGAAACTGTTTTGTGGCTTACAATATTTTCCTTATGTCAGTGCTCTGTATCAGAAATCCCTTGACAGGTTGAAGTAATCACAGTTCCTAACTCTGAAACAGTACAATTTTCACAAGGCTTCTTCATTACTATGATTTTTAAAGAATAACTYTACAGACAAGATGCCAAACTTTAAAATCCTAATTATTACCTCCCTGACTCATTTAACAAAACCATAAGGCTTTTATATGCCCATGTCCTCAAAGCAGGAAAACTGGTGTTTCCAATGCCTGCAACACCCTTAGAACAAACTCTGACACTCCTGATCATTGCAGCCACATAAAAGAGAYTATTGGTATAAAACTAAATATAAGGGCTTGTCTGGACTAGAAATCTGCTGCATGTTTCTTGTATTTGCACTGGCACCCACAGCAACTCCTGTAGGTGCAGACAGACTGTCCACATTCTAAAATTTTKGTGTTTTCACTGAAGGTCTCATCCCAACTCATTCCAACAGTCTTTCCTGTGGCTGAGAGCTCTGCAGGTAGCGTCTCATCTGAGCATGGTAGAGGGGCAGAATCCCCAATCCCCTGCTGCCTGCACTGGGGGATCAACCCAAGCCATTTTGGCTTTTTGGGTGGCAAAACGAAYAATTTGTGTAATTTCTGTAATAGAATTTCTGTAACAGAAACCAATAGAGTAGGTTTGCCAGCCTGAATCCTGTGAGGCTCAATGACAACTGTGTGATCCTTTAGACATAAGCCCCCCCTGGGGCTGGGGTTAGATCTCCCCTCGGAGAAGGACTTAAGTCTGGAAGTCATTTTTGCCACTCATGACATTGTGGGTGGATGTCTGATAATGCCAAGGTTGTGGTTTTGATCCCTGTATGAGCCAATCACTTAAATGCTGGATTCTGACAATGTTTCTGGGTCCCTTCCAACTCAGAATTCTGTGCTTTCTGTGAAACTTTGTCTGGAGCTCTCACCCTGCCCGCCACAGGCTGCTGGCTCAGGGCAGCACCACAGCACTGGCAGGGAGTGTCCTGGTCTTTGCTGCTTCCTTGGGCTCCTCAGGACCAAGGCAGTCTGAGCTGCCAGGCAGAAATGGAGGTCTGGAGGTCCACCTCCAGGGGCTGAAGGGTTGTGACCCAAAGAAACAGAGTCCAGAAGAGACACCCTGGCTGCCCCTAGCCCTGGCGCCTCACTCACCGCTGAAGATGGGAGCCAGGTTCTCCTCACCCTGGTCCTTGTGCGGCCATCCCTGGGCACGGAGCTCTGTCCCAGCAGCTCCCCCAGCCCTGCCCTTGCCCCTCAGTGGGGCTGGCCCCAGTGACCACCAGTAGCCTGGGCGTGGCACTGGGCGAGGAGGCCACCAAGCCCAGCTGAGAGGGCGGAGGGGCCGGGAGAGGCCGAGGCCCTGGCCTTGTGTGGGGACGGGAGCCAGACTGCCAAAGAGCTACCCTGGGCAATGGGTCTCACCAGTGAACCTGAGCACCACCCCTCGCACAGGGCCTAAGGGTCCTGCAGGTACCTGAGGCTCTGCCCAGTCCTGCTCCCATCCTTTACCAGTTGGAGAGAGCACAAGAGAGTTTAGGGAACCCCAAGATTTTACAGAAACACCTCCCTGCACCCCGCTGCCTGCACTGGACATGGGGCTGCTTTTTCTTTCTGCTGCATGTCACCTGTCCCACCCATGGAGGGATTCCCACCCACTGCAACATAAAAAGGGCAGGGCTGGCCCAGGAAGGAGCATTCCTGCTGTCTCCAAGCAGGGGACACTCTGGTGTCCCAGCACAGCTCCAGTCRTGCCCACCAGCAAGCCCTGGGTCCCTGTAGGGCCAGCACCCTGTGCCCACGGGCCCAGCCTGTCTGTCTCCCAAGCCCAGGTAGACCTTAAACCACCTTACAGCAGCAGAGAGGGATGGGAAGGGTAGCTAAGGACAAGGCTGCACTCCAGTGACTGCACCACCCTCACCTGTGGCCCTCCAGGTCCCACAAATTGTGAACAGCAGCCAAGAAAACTTGGAGCATACCAAAGCAGTGTCAGCTGTGGAGAGCCTGGTTAGCCTGCCTGTAATGTTGGCTCACAAGTACRCTGCGAAATTGGCCCACAGCATGTTGACCTATATGGCACCACAAAAGAGCTATCAGCCCCAACAGCCTCAAGGGCTTGTTCCCTGTGGGCAGAGGGATCCTGAGACTCTGTGCCAGACATGAGGAATGCTGCAGGATATCCCCTTGCAGGGACAGCCTCAGACTGTGTGAGCAAATGTTCTCTGCGCCCCAGACTCTGGAGGAGACGAACATCCAACTCTGGCACAAAGGACTCTTCCAATTAAGAAGAGCCTCATCTCCTTGGCTGTGAGTCAGCAGGAAAAGCCCCCGTGCCTGTGTCAGCTGCTGCTGGGGACCAGTGTGTGAGTGCAGGCAATCCTGCTGGCTCTGCTGGGAGCTCACTGCTGAGTTCCTGTCAGCTGCTGGCCTCTGACAATGAGAAAAAGGCTTTTTACTCAGCAGTAAAAAGCCTTGAGGTTCTGAATATATCCAGGCAGTGGTCTGCTCTCCTTGCTGCTCAAGGGCCTCACGATGCTGTTGGAGATGAGAGGAGATGGCGAGCAGTGTGAAGTCAGGGAAACCTGGGAGCCAGGCCCTGGGGCCATRGGAAGGGTGCTGGCTTGACCTGAGCTGGGAGTCAGGAGGTGGGGAGGCTGCTCCAAATACCCTCCCTGCCTGGTGCCTGTYTGGGAAGATGTGCTGGCTTGGACTTTCTCACAGAATGCAAGCTGTGTCTTTCACACAGGCAAGAAAGATRCATGGGGGCATGGGGAGAGGGGATCAGGAGAGGGACTGAAACCTCCCGGGGGTCCCAGGCATTGGGCCAAGGGCTGCTGGCAGTATTCCCCCCGCCCTGTCCATGGGAAGGGTCACTGCAGAACCAGCCCGAGCAGGGGCAGAGAAGCCATTTCCAGCACCTGTCCGCCCTACCTCTACCAGCAGGGCTTGGCAGCAGCCCCTAACCACAGAGGCTGAACATGTGTGTCCCCAGAGGCTTCCCAGCTGTCCCCATCAGTGTTGGAGGTCAGGGCTTCAAGCCTCGGTCCCTGTCCCCCACAGCTCTCCCCAAGGGGCTCCCAGACACTTTGGTGGGAGCACGTCCCAGCTGGGGATCCATAAGGGTGTGATCACCCCAGGAACAAGGCCCAGAGGTCTCGTTCCCTGGGTCCTGTTGCCATCTCCAGGGATGCCCTCCTTGCTGCTGCAGAGCTCCTCAAGTTGCAGGAGCTCAAGCACCTGGAGCAGACAGAGTAGCCGTGGAGGATTGGCAGGTGCCTRGTGAGGATGAGCCTGATGCCTGGAAGATAGGCTGGAAATAAATCCCCATAGACCTGTAGAGCAGGTATTTGTTTATTGCAGTGCTGGAGGTGAGGGCGATTTCTCCTCCTAACTCACCCACCTTTGTCAAGTGCTGTGGTACTGTGCTGTATTTATACAGTAAGTCTTGCTTAGTGTTGCTATGTTGTTATAACTTCATCATAACTAATTTAAGTAGTATGATTTCGTGGTTATAAATAGTTCTTTTGTGCTATGCTTGCGCCTCCCCAGTTCAGGGGTCGTTGGGGGTCTTTGATGAAGGCTTTCAAAGTCTTCTTCGCATCTGAACTCTTCAACTTTGTCTTCGGAGCATGCTCAGTTTCAGTGTTCTTAGGTCTGTATGGTGTTAACAGGCCTAGATTCTTTGTTTTGTAGCTTTTTTGGCTTTACATTTGCCAATTTCTCTCTGGTGCTATACTTATCTATCTCTAAAGTTATTCACCAGGCAAGTTTTGTTCTTCTTTTTTTATTTATTCAGCATAAAGCAATTAGTTAACCATATACTAGTGATTACATAGTATAAAAAGTTATGATTAAGGTTATATGAGTATAAAAAGTTATGATTAAGGTTATGTAGGTATCTGGTTATACAGGTATATAAAAAGTCATGATTTAGGTTCTATTGATAGTAGGCTATATAGATATCTCAGATTATATTGATACATAAAAAGTCATGATTTAGGTTATAATGGTACCTTATAACTCAAGCATCAGAGCCCAGGCTGGGCCAGGGCTCCCTCTTGTCCTCTGGCTCTGCGGCCGTGTCCCACCTGCCCTGCAGCAGCCAGAGCCACAGCCTGGAGCTGCACCCTTGGTCCTGTCCTCAACAACACGACCCCAAGGGCTCTCGAGGCCACTTTCCCCTCTCTGTGCTGAGCAGGAAGGAGGCCTCTGGACAGTGGGGGCAGAGGGAGTTCTGGCAGCAGTGACTGCTCTGGCCCGCTGCGGGCTCTGTGACATGCCTG
>CADDXX010000085.1:2240471-2286525 GCA_902810485.1 Alauda arvensis | reverse complement strand
TCGTTGGGGGTCTTTGATGAAGGCTTTCAAAGTCTTCTTCGCATCTGAACTCTTCAACTTTGTCTTCGGAGCATGCTCAGTTTCAGTGCCCATAGCCCTGTCCAAGACCTGCTGGAAAAGGTTGGCTTTCCACCCCTACTATTATTTTTAGGTGTGCAAACACAATGAAAATAGCTGTGCTTAGTAATTATTTAATAGTTGATAATGACAACTTTCCAGATACGGGTGAGTGGAAATGAGACATTTTCACTCCAGAAATAGAACTAAATTATTTTCTGGAGGAGCAGCTCGGGAAATTAAAACCATCCATAGCCCCAAACTCTCCAGACCTCTGCTAAAACAGAAGAGAGGCTCTTTGGCAAGAGAGCAGCATACGTGAAAGACAGGCTGCTAAAATCTSGTTTTCTGAAATTCTGTGTTATACCTGTCCAGAGATGTGGAGCACATTACCTTCACAAGCACTCACTTTAACTCAGAGAATCTGGGAAACTCACCATGCCTGCTGTTACCTGTCATATGCCAGATTCAACTTAGGGCAAGCTTTTCATTTTCTTTAAGATGTTTTATTTTGCACTGACTCATACAACAGGTTTGCTTTTCTCCCCCACCTCTAAGGGGACAAGGATCTGTTAACTACGACTTTGAGTTGTGATTAATCTGACAATTTCATATAATTAGCCTTTGAAAACAAAGCTGAATGTTTCATAAAACGAATTACAATCTCAGAAGATGGCAATAATTGTTGTATTCTCTAACAATGCACCTAGAGTGTAAGCTAAAGTCGTCCTGTCACAGGACCAGCCACAGCAATGCACTCTCATGTACTAGTAGGGTTAATGCCYCTGTAACTTCACGGCAAAAACCATTTTTACCAAAAACTAGTACTTCTGTATAAGCATAAGCCATCTGTGCCAACAACTGTGTTCTTTAGCAAGGAGATTCTGTATTTACAGTCTGGTTTGTAGCCTGTTCTGCAGAAATGTAACTTTTCCAGTTTTGCAYGGTCTTTTTTAAAGTGAGCCTAACCTGACCTTCATGTGCAACTGTGTAAATTATGAGTTCCTGCTTCTCCTTTACCTTCCACAGCTTCTCTCTCTCTCTCTCTCTCTCTCGGTGTTTTGCAATCACTGTGGGGAGTGATTTCAACCACAACTAACAGCCATATCAGTACTTCTCCCCTGTGGGCAGCTCTGCAGTGCGGGTAGACAACTCCCTGGGCTATTCTCAGCTAAAACCACCCCATGTGTTTATCCCTTCAAACACATACCCCTACATGGGTCAACATCTGTCTAAGCAAGGCAAGCTGGAGAGTGGTAGTTTAGATGATGATTTAGATGACAAAGACCAGCACAGTGCAGTTCTTGTGATGGTTCCCTTTGCTTCTGGTTCCTCCTGCTCTGCTTTCCCTCCTCCTGCACTCCTCAGTCTTCCAGCTCGTCAGAGGCACATGCTGTGTGTCCAGTCCCAATTGTGTTTATTCATCCTGTTTTAGCTTCTCCTGGAGAAAGAGATCCTGCAGAACACTAAACACAGTTTTCTAATAAAGTTTTTAGCATGAAAGATTCAGCAGAAATGAAAAGCAGACTTTCCATTCTACCTGAAACAGCAGTTTAAAAAAAAATGCAGATTTTTTTAAATGCCATTTGTTTTTTTTTTTCAATTTATATGCTCATTTAGCTCAAACAATATTGAGAGATCTGTTTGAATCCTAGTAAGACACAGTGCTGAATTAATATTTTTTGAAGTATTTTTTAGGAAAGACTAAAAGTTCTGCATAAGTGAACCTACAAGGCGTAGTGTAGTCATACTTAAATAATTGCTATACAGAGCAGCAATTGGAACTTGCACAGGGACCATACAGCAGTCACAGTTATCATTTTCACATCACTGAAGCCAAAAAACAGGGAGGAGTTTACTATTACGCCATCTGCTCATGTGAGGAGTCTCCAGATTTTGCTCTCTTTCTAAACAGCTGCARACACCCCCATGCTCTCTCCTCCTGCAATAGCTGTTACAGAAAAAAAATTCTATTCATTTTTTGTTGTTTTGCTTGGTTTCTTGAAAGCCCAGACTGAAGCAAATTCTCTTTTTGACTTTTTTTAGCAGAAATTCCCCAGGTGGAAACAAACAGACAGAATTTTCTCATAAGTACTCAGGTCAGGTAATATAAATGTTTGTATATTGTTCTTCTTAGGAGAACAATCAGTGTCCATCGAAAACTTACGCTATTAAGTGGTGCATGTTGGAAGGCTTTTGTTTAAAAATGTCTCCATTATTGAAATGCTTTCCACATTTTGAAGAGGTGAGTACAAGAGGTGTAGTCTGTTAGGTCTGTCAAGTTGTGTACATGTCCCATATATACAATTTATACAGTCAGCATAAATTGTGTATATGGGACACGTTAAAAAATTAGTAAATTAAAATTAATAAATTGTAGATGCAGTGGCATTTTGAAGCCATGTGGAAAGTACTTGAGATGTATTTCAGAGGTGTGTCAGAGGCAGGGCTGAGTCTCATGGCTAACAGCACATTCCTTTTTTTTTGTTTGCTTGGTTTTCTGATGGAGAGAAAACACTCCTGGTTCTCAGTCTTTGTGACTCTCTGGATCTCTGACTGCTTTAGCCCTGGCATTCTCAGGCTCTTCTGGATACAGGAGGTTCATCCCATATGTGCCTTGCATCCGGTCAGAGCTGCCTTGAGTAAAGAGGAACAATGTTGATATTGAGTTTCATAAGCCTACCATCAGCCCAGGCACAGTTTGAAGACACATCCTTTACTCACTTCCTTTTTCGGACTAATCCAGCAGGAAGAATTCAATCACAAAAGCAGCAGAAAGAAATCTCAGATAYAAGAAAATGGTAGAGAAATCTGGTAGCAGTAATGATCACTTGTTTCTTTATGGAAGCTAGACTTGCTGTTGAAACCAACACATGCTTATATTTTTAAATAATGAGATATTAATATATTCAACTCTTATAACCTTTATGTGCATAGGAAATGCTACATTATTTTTTTAATTAGCTGGAAGCAGCGACCTGAAAACACAGACTGGTAAAAAATAAGCATGGAATTGGTTTATTGATCAACAATAAGCCAATTCCATGCTTATTTAAGATCAACATTTAGTTTTTTCACTGGATTGTTACAATAAGCAGGCTTATCTGGCCAGCTGTTCCTACAACAATATTAATTTCCATTTAATTTTTATGGTATTAGCTAACCTTTTCTGCTAAATAAGCAGCATTTAGTTTAATCTCATGTGGTAGACTAGGAAGCTAAAATGCAGTGGTTTCAACAACAAAAAGTTAAATTCTGAGACCACTGAGGGGAGAGGAAGGCCTCMTTACAAATAGTTTGGATTTTAAATGCTTCCTTTTGATTTGGGAGGTGAAATAGAACACATCACACCCATACCTCTGTCRGGAGAGAAAAAAGCTTTGCTTCAGGCAGACCAACTGCAAGACAGTGGGGTGGGGAGTGGGGAAGGGATGATACCACACTTTTTAATAACAACATGAAAACTCCATGATGTTAAACCAAGCACCAGACTAAATTCTGGAAGCAGACAGAATTAAAGCCAGCACTAAACACCCGCAGAGGGCTCAGTTTGTTTAACAATAAAACCTCCCAAACTTTGCCTCTTGTACTGCCTGTGAACACAGATCCTTTCACACCAGTGCCAGCTGCAGTGTAAAACTACCCTGGGTTATAATCCTACTGTACTGACAATTTTATGTTCCAGCAGGTGCTGTAGAATTTTTTYCCCAGCTGCTATCACTCTTGTTACCCAGCTTTTCTATTTTTCCAGTGGAAAAGGAGCAAATTCTAGTAACTGGCAGGCAAGGAAAAACAAGGGATAATGGTTTGTGTCAGCAAAGGCATCATGTGGGAAAAGCAGGAGCTCCCCACCCTGACAAAATTACTTTAGTTATAAACACCCCCGTGACTGCAATATATTCTTTTTTCACTTGGAAGGGCTGTCACTTAGCAGTGGAAATTTGCAAAGTGTTTCCTGTTTGTCCTGAAGAATTAATGTTCAACCTGAAAGTGAGTGCCTCGCACTGGCAGCAAAACTTCAGGCACCACACTGACATCAGCCAATATGAAAATGGAAACTCCAAAGTTRGGCTGACTCCACCTGAGGAATTGCACTGTGGATCCTGAAACGAGCAAACTCGCAGARTCATGGAATCAGTTAAGTTGAAAATCAGCTCTGAGGTCACCAAGTTCAGCCTGAAACYGAACACTACCCTGCCACCCAGACCATGGAACTTCAAAAGTGACACTTCCAAGAAAGTTTCCAAAGATGTTTCCTTAAACATCTCCAGGGACAGTAACTATACCACCTCTCTGGACAATCCCTTCTGCCCTCTCAACCTATTGCTGGTCACTGGGGGAATCCCTGGATACCAGACTCCTTCAAAGCAGCCCCACACTGGTGCTCAGGCAGCAGCAGGAGTCAAGGCTGTTTTTAAACCACAGCAAGCAGCCTGTGCGTGAGGGAAAAGCAAATTCAGGATAGGAAACATCTGGCACWGCAAAATTCCTTATTTATGAGTGGCTTATAGCTGCAGATGGACATGAGTCCAAGTGTGCYCAGGCACCCGAGAAGGCCAATGGCCCCTGGGCTGTGCCAGCCGTGGTGTGGCAGCAGGAGCAGGGCAGTGACCGTCCCTGTGCTGAGGGACCAYYTGCAGTGCTGYGTCCAGTTCTGGGCCCCTCAYGACARGGAAYTGAGGGGCTGCTGCGTGTCCAGAGAAGGGAGCGGAGCTGGGCAAGGGTCTGGAGYCSCAGCAGCGCCTGAGGGAGCTGGGAAAGGGGCTCAGCTTCGAGAAATGGAGGCTCAGGGGGGACCTTCTGGCTCTCCACAATTCCCTGACAGGAGGGAGCAGCAGGAGGGCGGAGGCGGGCGGGGCGGTGCTCTGCTGCCAGGGAACAAGGGAAAGAGGGAACGGCCTGAAGCTGTGCCGCGACCGGGGGCAGTTAGGTTGGACATCAGGAGTAATTTCTTCATATAACGGGTGGCGAGGCACTGGAACGGGCTGCCCAGGGACGTACTGGATTTACCATCCCCGGAGATGCTTAAGGACAGCCTGAACGCGSCTCCCAGTGCCATGCTCTTGTTGACAGGGTGGTGTCCGGCCATACGCTGGGCTCGATCAYGTCCGATTGATCCCGTGATTTTACAGTTTATAGCCACACCACCAAACGAGTGCATCTCCCCGGGACCGCTTGSCCAGGCGAGGGAAGGCCGTGCGAGGACGCCCAGGCGCGGCGGCGACGCAGGGTCCAGCTCCCTTTGTCCGGGGCCATGGGCGGGAACGGGATGGGGGAATGAGGGGCGGGAACGCGCGCAGGGCGTGGGCCCGGTCCAGGGGGCGTGGCCTCAGTGGCGCGCCCGCCGGCCGTTGGCGGGTTTTGAATTTAGCCCGCGGCAGAGAGCGGCTCGCGATTGGCTGGCGCGCGGTCACGTGGGCGGGAGGGCCGCGAGCGCGGTCCGGCGCGGCGGGGCGGGCGCGCGGCCATATTGGATTGGTGCGGAGCCGGCGGAGTAGGAGGTGACGGCGGCGGTCSGTCCGTGCGTCCGTCTGTCCGTCCGTCCCCGCCCGGTTCCCGCCCCGCCGGTGTACCACCTGCCCGCGCTCCATGGCCGAACCCTCGCCGCGGACCCGCGGCCCAGCCGTCGCAGCGATGCCGCAGAGCCCGACGCGCATCTCCCGCCTGCAGGAGAAGGAGGAGCTGCGGCAGCTGAACGACCGCCTGGCCGTGTACATCGACAAGGTGCGGAGCTTGGAGACGGAGAACAGCGCGCTGCAGCTGCAGGTGACCCAGCGGGAGGAGGTGCGGGGCCGCGAGGTCACCGGGCTCAAGGCGATCTACGAGGCGGAGCTGGCGGACGCGCGGCGGGCGCTGGACGACACGGCGCGGGAGCGCGCCAAGCTGCAGATCGAGCTGGGAAAGCTGCGCGCCGAGCACGAGCAGCTGCTGGGCAGGTGGGCAGCGGGAAAAGGGCCGGGAAGCATCCGTGGGATGGCGAGATGGAGATTGGGATGCAGACGGAGCGGTGGCGAACGCACCCGGGGTGCGCGCCCTGCGCTGCCGCCCGCCCGTCCCCCGGGCGCTCCGCCGGGGGCTGCGCGGCCGGGAATGAATGAGGGAATGAATGAGGCACGGGCCGCGCTGCCGCCGCTCCGCCCCGGCGGGAAGCGCCGGCCCCGAGCGCCGCCCCTGCCGGGTGCGAGTGTCCCGGTCCCCGCAGCATCCGCGGCCGGTCCGGCGCCCGGCTGCCCGTCGGGATGGCTCCCACCGGTGCAGACGGAAAAAGGGCGACGTTTTGGTTAGATACTAGGCAGAAATTCCTTATTGTGCGGGTGGTGAGGCGCTAGAACAGGTTGTACAGGGAGGCTGGCCCTTAAAAAATAGGGTGAAGTGCTCTGATTGCTACCTGCAAGTAAGAGACCTTAGAGCAACTTCCTGTAACTAAAGGAGGCTGGAGAGGGATTTTTGACAAGGGCATGGGGTGATAGCACAAGGTGGGAATGGCTTTAAGCTGAAGAAGGGCAGGCTTAGATGGGATATTGGTAAGAAATTGGCTGTGAGAGAGGTGATGCCCTGGCACAGGTTGTCCAAGGCGGTTTTGGATGCCCCATCCCTGGAAGTGTTCCAGGCCAGGCTTAATGGATCTCTGAACGATTGCTGTAGTCAGTGGCATCCCTGCCTCTGGCTGGGTAGTTGGAACTAGACAGGCTTTAGAGTCTATTCCAGTCCGTTAACATTCAGTGATTCCATGACTGTTCACCGCCCCCTGCACGGACAGGGGCTGTCTTTAAGGTTCAGGCTGCTTTGGAATGAAAAACAGAACTTTTCTGAAACAGATAACTTCATAATATGAAAATACTCGCTAGATAATACATGGGGTGTACTTAAAACCAAAGAGAATTGTAATTTCTGTTTGCCTTCCTGGTTATTCATATGTTACAAAAGGTAGAATTTGTGTCCACACATCCCCCAGATTGTGGGCTCTAGGGCACAGTGCCAAGATCCTCACTCTTGCAGCGAACTGATTTTGAGACACTAGATTTTGCTTCTTAAATACTCGACTCGATTCCATTGTTCATATGGTTCCTTGTTTGTGTTTACCTTCAGTTTGATTTCTGTGACTGCTGCAGTTTCAGGCATTTGCACTTTAGTCTTGGAATCACAAGATATGTCAGTACTGGGGGGGGGGGGTGGGATGTCCAGAGTTGCTATTCTTCCTCTGCTACTGTGTCTTAAATGCCCTCTCAGTCCTGATTTTTCATGATGAAAAAGATACTTCATGTATAACCAGCATATTGATGTTCTCGAGCGTCTGCAGACAGCTCTGGTATCTTTTGGGCTATTATTTTAAAAACTAAAACTGTGAGCTTCTAATTAGTGAGACTGTTGTTGAGGTTACCTCTTGGCGCCTTATGAAAGGTCTTAAATCAAAGTGATCATTGACAGTGATAGGGAACACCAGGTGTAGCTGCAGACAGGCACCAACATTATTTGACTCCAAGGTCAAGCCAGGAATTTCCATTTCTTAGTGATTTTATTGAGGAAGACACGCTCTTGTGTCAGCTTCTCACAAGACTTCATGTGTGGGATTGGGATCTAAATGCAGTCTATAGTGAATTCCCTTTTTGTGGCTGGAACCAAGGCAGCAATAATGTAGACATGAATATTCTGTCTTGCATATTCTGTCTTGCCAGTGATGGGATACTTGGCAAGAACCTGATGTTTTGGTGGGGGCAGGGTGTTGACTGCCAAGAACTCTTGGATAGTTTAGTAAAACAAACACTTAATGCTGTTTGAGGCTCCTGGATTCCACTTGTTTGTGGCTCTTTGGTGTTGTTTGGTGCCAGACCTCATGATGGGCGTGCAGTTTCTTAGTCCTCTTCTAGTGTTGTTAAGATGGATATCTTGGGGATATCTAAGCTTATCTGTAATTCTATTTGCAAAGTCTTAAAAAGGAGCAAAGGGGTTTTTCACTTGAACTGGAGCACACTCCCTCATGCTTCTTAAAGCTGTTAAGTCAAATTATAACCTGACAAAAATACTCTTAAAAACACTTTGCACAAGTGTGCATAAGARTACTGTAAAGGTCTGCAAGGTAACATGAGAATATGTGCTTCTAACAGAATTTTCCTTGCCCTCTCTGAAAGCTGAACTGCAGTGTGATGTATGCACTGGCTTTAGTTTCAATGTGAGTATGTAGTAGTTTGGATCGAACAGAACTACTTGGGCAAGGAGGGGAGGGAAAAGAGTTTCCTGGCACGTTTGGTTTGTGTGGTTTAGGTATTCTGGTAGCCATGTCATAACTCGAATTAATGATGGTTCCCTGCAGAGCCAGTGGAGAGAAATGTGAGGAGAAAATGTCTCCCAAGGTCTTCTGGGTCTGTGGAGGAAGCAAAGATGATTTGCCACTTAGTTATGTGAAGCTGAGCAATATCATTCATGGTCTAGCTGGCCTTCTTGTGCTGTTTAAATATTTTTGCAGGTGCTATTCTTGTGCAACTCTGCTTTCTCTGGTTAGCATCATTCGTAATTGCTTGATCCATTTTATTCCAGTCATCTTTCGGTCACTCTTTGAATTGGTGCATCAGACTCAAGCTTCTAGTTACTCTCAAAGTGCTGTAGGATTTCTCCTATTCTTTGTTTACAAAAGTTTAAGATCCAGTCACCTATTTGTTGGATTTGCTGGCTTTAGTGCCATCTATGTGGTGTGATGCACCAAAAAGCATGCTCTGTTCATACTTCTAATCCCTCAAGGAAAATTGCATKTGTTTCTTTAGCTGACACTCCTGTATATAGCAGAGTTGTTGCATGCTCTCCTTCTAGAGTGCTTGCCGTGCGGTGGGTTCTGCTGTAGCTAAATACGGAGGTTTCCCTTGATACTTCAAATCTCTAAAGAACTAGGGTGGAAAAAAGTGARATTAAAAAAAAATCAGCTTCTTTATTTCTGTTCTGGGGAGGGGATGGGAAAGTGATACTCATAATTGTGTAAGTAGGAAGCTTGTGATGGGCAAAATGGAGATAAGGGAAGATTAATCTGTGTATCTCAAGACTTAGTGGGGAAAARAAACTAAACATGTAGTTTGAGTTAAGGTGTATAGAATTCTTGGAGAGCTCTTGGGAGGTGGAGAAGAGGGAGATCTCTCTTCCATAGTTTGAGAAAGAATTGAGAGACCATATGAATTTCACGGTATTTCCAATTGTTTTCTCATTAGTGATTTACTGTATGCTCTGGGTAGTGGTGGCTGCTGTAGCAACATGCCTCTACTTCTGTCCTTTAATAGATAGTGTAGTTCATTGTGACCAGTACAATTCTGCAGTCAAGGGCTGTGGAAGACACCAGCAGTAACTCCAGAGAAAAAAAGGTCTGTGCACATTGGTTTCCAGCTGCTGACTTGCTCATGAACAATAAAGGTGAAAGAGGTACTTGCCTGTAGATAGTTGGATCATGGAGTCTCAAAATGTGTGATAATACAATTAGCAACAAATTATTTTGGAGTAACTACTCCTGTTATTTTTAGGGAGAGTGGACTTCCTACAAGGGAGTAGCTTTGCTTTGGCTGGGCGCTCAGATTCCTGCGAATTGCATCTTTCTTGACAAAAGGGTTAAATAGACAAGGCATACAGATCAGTGAAAGATGTCTTCCTTGGGCATGTCATAATGCCATCATTTAAGCAGCAGGTCCCTATTGCTCTATCACATCCTATAAGACTGGATGAAGCTTCTGGTTTTGAGGGGAAATGTGTCATGGGTTCATCATTTCCCTATGTACACATCAGGGAGAACTGCTGAGCCAAGATGGTGGGGGGAAAAAGTGTCCTGCATCACTGGAGCAATTGACTTAACAAGGGTGCACTTTGTGAAGTTTGGCACAGCTGTGTCTCCAAGTTGTGTTGAACAAGGGCCGTTCAGAAAGCCAGGCTGGTTGTTGTGTGGCTCTGCTGGTGGGTCAGGTTTCAGCATAGTCGTCCACTGGTGGAAATTGTTTCCAAGATAAAGAAAATTCATTTCAAAGAATGTTTGTGGTGGGGACTTAATTAAATGTACGGCAGATCAAAAATCCTCAGCTGGACCTGTCCACATTCTGGTGGGTCGTGTGAGGAAATTGTGTTGTTCAGGAGGCATAAGCTGGTGTTAACAGTAGTTCATTTAGGAAGCCCATTGTTTACAGTTGTCTTTGGCAGGCTGAGGTTTCACTGTGGCAGGTTGCCAGTGCTGAGGGACATCTGCTCTCCTGGAAGAGGAGGCTATGTGATTAAAGTAACTTCGAAGGAAATTGTGTGTTTTATTGAAGATGTTGGTAAAGGACTTAATCTTCCTTTATTACCTTCAAGTGTTTTGTAGAGTGCAAGCATTAATAGCAAATGTAATTTGTGTCAAGGAACTAAACTTTAATTTTAAATATCAAAGAGAATTTATCTGTCTGTCTGGCTTTGAATCTTTAGTTGGCCTTCCTTCCCWTCTACACTCTGAAGTACATTTCTGCACTGAGATTAGGCAGTAAAATAAATAGCAGCTTCCCATCAGACTGTGGCTTGAATTACTGTGCAAGTGTTCGACACTCTGCAGCTGGTACCATGAGTAACTACACAGAACTATGTGGTGCTGGTGCAGGCAAAGATGTGACACCTGTTCCAGGATTTTCCAGGGTGCATATGTGCTGCAAAGGAGCTGGGGAGGAACTGTGGAAAGGAAGCTGACTTGAAATTTTTTGAGGCATAGTTTTGTTATTGTAGGTGATCTTGAAAACTGAGGCAAAGATTGGAGTCTGGGGAACTCCAGAGCTTTATTCTAAAATCTGTTACTGTTTTGATGTGTAACATAGAGCACCCAGGAGGTGGGAATGATTAACTTGTTGCAAAATAATTCAAGCCACTGAATTGTAACAATTTTTATTCTCAAGGAAGCATGTCTTTTGTGCAGTGTAGGACATTAATATTTGGTCTCAAATACGTGRACATGTAATGATGCAGGATAATGGGCAGTGGCTTGATATGTGTTTATGTAGGTTCTACTTAGAAATGGATTATAGTCATGAGATTCACATAGATGACCACGAACTTTGGTTGTATTTCAAGCAGGGTCACAGCTGTGACTTGAGGCATGGGCACAGCTGAGCATTATGTGGCCAGAGATGATGTGTTGTTGTTGGCTTAAAACASTACATTTAAATAAAATGGGTGATATGAGACAAGCTGAAACCACATTACATATAGTTATTTACAGGAGAGCCAAATTCATCCAGTTACTCTYATTTTCATGTTGATCTCTATTCGAAAATTTGAATGCTCTTAGGTRCTTCTTATGTTAAAGTCATTTTCTTGCGAAATACAGCCTTTAGCATTTTGTCTACCATAGGGGAAAAATGTGGGAAACTGACTGATAGTTAAATAAAACATAGATTTTGTGACTAATTGGGTTTTGTTTTTTTTTTTTTCATAATTCTCTACAACTAGAGTATAAAGCCAGCCCACTGTGCATTAAATATAATTTTATATGGTCTAAATATAGGTTGCATTATCAGGAATTACACATGCAATTACACATAGATCTATGTCATGACTTGGCTGGAAGCCAATGCTTTTAGAGGAGGGTTTGATTAATGTTAGTAATACTTAGCTTTGTGATCAGACTCTTAAGTAGTGGCAGAAAGAGTGGGTAAGGTGTGGAAGGTGTGAAGAATCTGCTGTAGGGTGGTGGCATCCTGCACTTGGTCAGTTTCAAAGGAACTTCTCAATTATACCTCCCGTGGTCTGCTGACTGCTTGCCTTGCATTAGGTGTGTGGTTTGTCTGGCTCCACATGGTCAGTTCTGTTAATGGAACAGCTAGAAAATTATTTCTTTGAGGTTTGACACAGTTTTTTCACTGTTGTTGGGTTTCGTTTTGTTTGTTTTTGTTGGGCTTTTTGGGTTTTTTATATGGCTTTTCTATTAACTTAGCAAGAACTTTGTGGAAATTGCAGGGTATTCTAAGTTGTTGTTAACAGTTCCTTGGATAAGAAGATCCACACACTTTGAAGTCAAAAAAGAGAAAAATCAAGCTGCTTCTCTGAAAAAAATTCAAGTCAGAAATTACTTCTTTGCTTTTATTTTCCTTTCATGAGTCAATCTACTTAAAAAGGAGTACAGTTCTAGGTAATTTCTGAACGCTGCAACAGGAAGGTGTTTGAGGTTTTTTCATTTGTTGTATTCAGTTGTAGCTTTGGCTCTCTGGGAAGGAAGAAGCCAGCTATTGTCAAGAAGCTGAAGTTCTTCCTGGTGAAAATTAGTGGGTGTAAGGGTGAAGTATGTTGTATACATTAGTGTTTGTTTTTATAAATCACAGACACTTTTCTGATCTTGCCCTCCTTTCCTGTATTCCCTTTAGGGCTGGGATGACACTGCTGAGTTGCTAAGATTTCATCTGGCTTCCAGCGTTTGAAGTGTTGAGCTCCAGTTTCTGTTTTCTCTCTGAGAATGTGTTCAGCTGAGCTGTCTCATAGTTAAGACAACTCATGACACTAACAATTAATAGTGCTTAATTTTAATTCTCCACCCACCCACCCCCCTCCCTGCTGTGGCTTTTGTTGCATTAAATTACAGTGTGGCTTCACAGGCAACCTTGTTGCAAACAAGCCAGAAAGGGCTGATCTAACGGGTAATATTTACCCGTGGTACAGGTACTACGCTGTGTTTTAATCATGTTGTTGTTGCTAGTCCATTTTATAATACCCATTTCTCTCTGCTGATGCATGGCAAGCATGCTCTTCTCAGCTGTCTTCCAGTCTTAAATGCACTTAAAAGGTATTGCAGTAAAAAAATTTAAAATCCAAGTAGTTTYAAGGTATCCACACACTTTGGGTAGTAGCATATTTTGGAGAACCTCTCTGTTTCAGAGTCCATGATAATTTGGGGCAGACTTGSGGAGCAGCACGCTGCAATTTTCTCATTTCAGGCAGGGTCTGACTTGGTAGGTTTAGTTTCAGCATGGGTGAAGCAGTTTCTTCATGTTTTGATTAAATCTTTTTTTTTTTTCCCCAGCAATGATCAAACAACAAATGTCTGCTGTGGGCCCTCATACTTCCTAACAGGGGATGTAGAGATGGGGTTTTTGCAGATGTACTAGGGCAACATGCCTTGCCTTCCTTCTTTTTCCTCTTCTGCTGCACACCTTCCTTGCATGCTTAAGTTCCAACAGGCCTGGGTGGAAAAGGAAGGACAGGACAGAACCTCTAGGGAATAATACAGAGACCTGGAAGCAGGAGTGTTCAAACCCAGGAGTGTCCAAATCCTGTGGTTTTGTCCAAGCTGTGGACCCAGCTGTGGGTCTGACAAGTGAAATACCACAAAGGGAGTGAGGAGTGTTGAGCAGGRGGAAGCAGCTGAGTGCAGAAGAGAGTGTTTCTGTGTGTCTCTGGGGCTCCCAGCCTGCCCCTTGGATGCCACAGGGCAGCAGGTGCTAATCCCACGGGATCGGGATTAGCAAGCGCTAAGTCTGTTGCGTAAAGCCTGCCATGTGGTGTGGCTGTGGTGCTGAAAYCACCAGACATACATTACATCCCTGCATCCCTCTGTGTGCACCCACCACTCCCAAGCATAAGTGCAGGTAATCTTGAAGAAAGGCATATTTTAAAGCTGATGGTATCTCCTTTTAAAAAGTGTTGACTTTGCTTTATGTCTCGTTTTGTCAAGAAGCATTGCTGTTGTGTTTTGTAAGCTGTACAGTGATTAAAAAGTGTAGTGGATGTATTCTGAATCTATCCAATTTTAAGTCATCTCAGCATTATGTTGCTTATTCTACCCTTTTTTATTTTACATCTGGAAAGAAAAGCATGACAACTGAAGAAGGATATGCCAGCAGTGGTATTTTTGAGCCTAAATCTGTCCATTCTTTTAAAAAGTTCATAGTTCAGTTAAAACCCACTAAGACTTCTGCATGCTACTGCCCTCGATTGACAAATGTGGATRTCCCAGGCAGAAAAACTATTAACTCCAAGGCTGAAGAACTAGTTACACATTTAATGGCTGCTTGTGCCATCTAAGGACAAGAAACATTTTGATTCATTAATTTGGACTTCTTTTCTCCTGTTTTTGATAGTAGCCTGTTACAGCATTATTTGTGGATAATGAATTTGTGTTTATGTGACATTACTTTTTTCTCCATTTGATTTCTCTGTTTGAATATGCTTGTTTAGGAAATAAGCCCCTAGAAAATGCTTGACTGCTTGTCTAGACACAAAAACTAATTTGAAGGTATTTTGAAAATCTTCTGTGCTTGCCTTCATACAGATATCACGTCACCTCTGCACCAGTGTAATTTCTATGATGTGTATTGTTGTACAGACAGGATTTGGGTCTGTTTCCTCAGGTCTGTGGAACTCTGCCATTTTTGAGGGGTGCTGCAAAACACAGTAAATTTAGCTAACACAGCATATTTTKGACAGGTGTTTCTCAAGTTTGAGATTCAGATTGCCTTATTAATCAGCAGTTGACTTTGGGGGTATTTCTAGGTTTTCTTGCAATGACTTCCTCTGGTTTGTTCCAGCTATGCAAAAAAGGAATCTGACCTCAGTGGAGCCCAGATCAAACTTCGTGAGTTTGAAGCAGCCCTGAATTCTAAAGAAGCTGCACTGGCCACAGCCCTTGGTGATAAGAAAAGTCTGGAGGGAGAAATTGAAGATTTGAAAGATCAAATTAGAGAGGTGAGAAGAAGAAACATTTAACCATCAATTTCTCTTAGCCAGTRTAGGTGGTTTTCTATATTATGAGCTGCCAATCTGATAAAATACAACTTTGTAACTAAAAGGAAGGATTAAAACCTTTAAAATCTGGTCACAGCTAAAACAAATCATGATTCGCTTTAAACACTAGAAGCAGTGTTGAGTAGGTTTCTGAGTCCAGTACTGYTGAATTTTATTAATAATATGAATGATGGAAGAGAGAGCTCTTAAAATTGCAGATGGTGAAATTGCAAGGGATACTTAGGGGGAAGAAAGAAGGTCAGGACTCAAAGTACACTTCCCACTTTTCAGAAGTGTTCTGTGGGGGCAGATTAACTTCACAAGAACAGATAATAACTAAGGAGTAACAGTTTCTCCCTGTCCTCCTTTTGGTTCTGCCTATGGTTCTCCATGTTGTGGTGGAACAATGAGGAGAAAAACTTCTTGTCCTAGTTTTGTTAGCCTTTTGATTTGGGATCTTGAGCAGCACCACCTCAAAAGGATGAGTTGTGGAAACCAGGAAACTGGTGTTTTCCATGTATTAAAAATAGTTTTGTAAGAAAAATTATTAAGTAGCAATTTTAATGCTAGTTACTAATGTGAAATATCTAGAACTCACTTGCCTAAGCAACTGCAAATGTGTTTGTATRTGAAATGTAATATTACTGGGGTAAATATTGGGATTTGATTGTGAAGTAAAAACCTTAATGTGTAGTTAGCTGTAGTTCTGTGAGGCTCTGGCCATCTTGTGAGTTCTGTTGCATAATTGTGTTGATTCTTTTTTTTTCTTAAAGCTTGAAGCTGCTTTAGCTGCTGCCAAGGAGCAGCTTATAAATGAAACCTTGCAGAAGGTGGACCTTGAAAACCGCTGTCAGAGCCTCATTGAAGACCTGGAATTCCGTAAAACTATGTATGAGGAGGTAAATTTAGCCTCAAGAATTAACATTTTTAAAGAGAAGAACACAACTGGGAAGTCATTCTAGAACAGCAAAATAATTTAGGTTGGGAGGTACTTCTGCAAGTTGTCTGAACTCTTACTCAGAGTAGGGTTTACCTCTGTTCTACCATGAAGATTTCTTACTTCCTTTTCTAGRAAAAATGATTTTAACTCTGAATTCTTATGGCAAAATAACTTCATGTATCATGTTGTTCATCTTAAATTCTGATCATGGTATGCAATGCACATGTCTTTTTTTATTAGTAAGAGCATAGATTAGTAATTTTCCACATAATCCCATTATAAGAAATAAAGTGGAGGGAGACTCAAACAGGTGCTCTGTATCTGCAATGCTTTTAATTTCAAACATTTCTAATAGGATGGTTTTGAATAATGGAATCAAAAGTGGAYGAATAGTGGTCTTTTAGAACTTTTTCTTGCCACCCTCCCTTTCACCTGTGGCCTTTGAGGCTTTCCAGGAGGAGCCTTAGGGCAGTARCAAATGTACTTGACCAAATGAACTTTTGTTCCATGTGTACTTTTTCTTGCTAGGAGTATTTTCAGCTTTGTTTCATGGTGTTGGAATCAATTCTTTCCAGAGAAAGCACAGGCAGGTGCACAAGTAAATGGGGAAAGTGGGGTGACTGTTACTTCAAAGTAGTTTGATTTTGTTGAAGCATAGAAGRTATCTCAAGAAAGGAGGGATATGTTTCTAAAATGTAATGATGCTGAGGTGTCTTTGTTGAAAGTTCAGACAACTCTCAGAAAAAAATGCTGATGGTACCCTAACTCTTATTTTAATGAGTTACTATTGCAAAAAAAGGCTGGAGAGACTGTTTCTAATAATGTCAAAATAATCTGATACTAGAACCTGCATAACTCTCCACTCAGCAGGATAGTCTTGTGAAATTTTTGTCCTGTATTTACTGATGTTTTTYTGATTCACACAGGAAATCAATGAGACAAGAAGGAAGCATGAAACTCGCCTGGTGGAGGTTGATTCAGGGCGTCAGATTGAATATGAGCACAAACTGGCCCAGGCCCTCCATGAAATCAGAGAGCAGCACGATGCACAAGTGAAGCTGTACAAAGAAGAGCTCGAAGAGACTTACCATTCCAAAGTGAGAACATGTTTTCACACAGCTGTTTGATGTACTTTGTTTTTGTTTTGCTTAATAGCATAATTACTGGCAGCTCAGAGGGGTTTATTAGAGAGCTGGGTTTGAAATTAGCATGCGTTGGAGTGTAAATTTGCATTTTCTCATCTCACTTTGGGAGCAGGTTTAATCCTCATCAAGTACAATAGAAGAAGGGAAGGAAACACTGTGTGGAGGTGATCTGGGGGAAAAAAGTGATTAATGCTGGGATTACTGTGAATTCAAGGAAAGTTCATGCATTGTTAAGCATGATACGGAACAGTGATCAATAAGGTGTCCCATGTTTTGTATAAAAATTCRTAATGGGACTTGCTGAGAAGACAGGAGACAGAGTTCTCTGACCCTGTACAAAACATGGGGAAGTTTTACAATGCTCGGTAACTTCTGTTTTTCACTCATCTAGGCAGAAAGCTGAAATCGGTTACACGTCATAATTTCCTTCCTCTGCTGTTACTCAGCATGTATGACAGGAGGCACCCTGGTGTCTCAACTGAGCCTGGTTTCTGTGGCTGTACTAGTTGCAGTTAGTATTTTTTAAAACCAAGGTGGGATGTTATAGCAGAAAAGTTCATACAAACTGAATTTATTAGCATTGGTTTTGGTCTTTTCAGCCTGCTTTTCTCTAGGCCTTCAATCTGGTATGGAAAAGATTATTTAAAATATGATCTAGCCAAAAGTGCAACCTCTCATTGCTTTCTTGATCTTTCTCATCAGGTATACTTTTCTGTGTTTTTGGAAACTTAGTTTTAAAAAATAAATTAGATAGCTTTGCATCATCATCATCAAGTTCAATAAATTTGTGGTGCAGCTCAAGTGTGTGTGGYAGTGTTTGGCAGGAATGATTTAGATACTTTTATAATAGTAAAACTATTCAAGGCTGAAGTGATAGAATGAAGCAGTGACTTAGRGCACTGGTACTGGTACCAATTTGCTTATATTGCCTGAAAGTTACTAAGTTTGCCTTTCTTTAGAGAACTGGTAATTTCAATTTAGCTTCTTCAGTTTAAGTGTATTAAATAAACTTTGGCCAGCATGAAAACTGAAATTAGTAGTTCAGTTTCAGTAATGTCTACAAGAAAAAGTTTTCATTCTAAAGTAAATATTCAGAGAATTGGAATTCCAGGCAGGGCAATCCAACATTGATAACCAAGGCACCACAGTTTAGCCCTAAAGAAAGAGAAGTTTCACTGCATTGGAGTTGCAGAGAGGAACTTGGTGGCTTTGCGTGGTGTGTGGGTTTCTGGTGATTCATTCCTTCTTCTAGTAAAAGTTACTTTGAAACTGATGTCTTCACTTTGGTGCCCCACAGTTGGAGAGTGCCAGGCTGTCCTCAGAGATGAGCAGCTCTGCAGCCAACACCATCCGGGAGCAGCTGAACGAGAGCCGCATGCGCGTTGACAGCCTGTCCTCCCACATCACCAGYCTCCAGAAAGAGGTAACCAGCTGTGCCTCCTTGGTCCTGCTATTTACAGCTGTTGATTTTTGTATTACAGCACTTTTCTTTCCATTACAGTTGTTGGGTTTTKTATTAAGGGTCTGTCTTTGCCTTAACTTGCAAGTTTGTTTGGCATCATAACCAGACTTTGTCTTCTCTCCTACTGCTCTGTACATTTTCAAATTCCTTAATGTCTCCTTTTGACAAACTTTATTTCATTTTCCTGTGTGTAGTATTCTCCTATAGAGCTAGTGTTTGAAACGGGGTACTGTTAACTGGCTTTTGTGAAAATTTTTATGGATAGATGAGGCAATTTTAAACAGACATGTATTAAATGTTCTTGACMGTCTGAGCAGTTTAGTAGTGACTGGACCAGTAGTAGTGTAGAATTCTACAAAGCAACATTCAAAGCCAGAACTAGAATTTGCAGTCTTTTCATCCTAGACCCAGTTTGCATCTAGACATCTAAAAAAACCATAACTAATGATGTGCTCTTGCCCAGATTAGGAATGTGAGACTGAGTAAAAACATCAAATAACAGTACTTGAGCATCTGTAGGACAGGATCTCAAGCAGAAATTGGTTATTATTATTCATAGATCACAGAGGGCATAGATCACACCCAGAGAAGTATGACATAATGTATGACAAGTGATATGTTCAGTACTGGCCCATTTGTAACGTGTGTGTGCTGCAGTGGGAAATCCAGAGTGAAAATGAGAAGTATTAGGAGTTGGTTCTGCAGTAAGCTTTTGTAAYTTGCTGGAAAATGCAACAAAATATTTAAACTTTTTTAGGAATATAAAATACTAGTACTGTTTGATCCTTTCTATGATAACATTTTGAATTTTATTCCTCCTGTACAGTAGACTAGTAAGACATTAAAATTCTGTTTATTTAGAGTGAAAAATATAAATGCAGGGGACATTATTTCCTAATTTTCCAAATAAATTGGCAGATACTAATAACAATCTTCCTAGTYTTCTTCTTATCTAGTCTAGTTGGTTGCTGGAAAAGATCAGGTGATAAAATGAATGTGGATGAGGTTCCACAGGAATTCGATGGCAAGTTTTGGCYRCTTAGATCTTATTTCTGCCTTTAGATTACCATCGTCTTCTGGGGGTTCMGTCAACAGGTTTTTAAGTTAATTGCCTCTGTTCTGTTACTTCAAGAGTGACAGCTTGGTTCAGAGGACTTGATTCTGAACTGGCAGAAGTGTTTGTTGCTAATTTCAGGGCAATCATCTTCAGGGAAAATCAACTTATGTCGTTTTGACCATGATTTTCCACCAAMTAAACCATTTTACTGTGGTTTTGGAGTGTTTTTTTAAGGGGTGGGGGGAAGCATTATGTGAAGTACACTTGTTTTCCACTTTACTAGCACTAAGTTAAGCTTTATTTTCTCTGAAATCTCTTATCCCTGGTGCTGGTCTGGTTTGAGTTGCCAGCACTGAACTCTGTTGTAGACGCCACTGGTCTTCCATGTGACATCAACTCCATTTATTAAATTTCTTATCTGACTCTTAGTGTTGACAACCGGTTACACTGGTCTCCTGTGTCAGACATGTAGACTCCCTTCTCTCTCTGCCTCTGGAATATCTGGTGACTTCCTAAATATGRGTGCATGCATAGCAAACTTTGTGATTATGGGGTATTGGTTCCTGCCCTTTAATTAAAAAAAATTAAATCTCAAGGTGCTACAAAACAGAGGARAGTATGGAAAGTACTTATGGAAAGTAAACCCTAAAGCTGCCATCACTTTGGCCTTTCTTTGATAAGCATTCCATTCTGGGTGTACAATTTTAAGATCTGCTGGCTTGAGATCTGCTGGCTTGATGGAAGTTTTGAAACAGGAGACGAATCAGATTTCTTCAAGGAGTGCTTATCTCACCACACTCTGAGCAAGCCTTGGAGGCTTTAAGGATGGCAGGCAGGTTTTCACTGACAACAACCCTGGTTCCTTTAGGGGAGCTGCCTCCCAGAATTCAGGATTAGCAGCACCAAGCCATAGTGCAAAGCAGACATCTGGAAACTACAGAGCACTTAAACACCTCCAGGGGTGGTGACTCCTCCACCTATCTACCTGGGCAGCCCATTCCAGTATTTAACCACTCTTTTGGTGAAGAAATTTGTCCTCATGTCCAGCYTAAACTTTCCYTGGTGCAGTTTAAGAGAGTGTTCCTGTGTCCTGTCTGGCACACGTTAGACAGTTAAACTCTTAAACTGAATTTTTCTTTCCATGTAAATTCAAGTACARTCACGTATTTTCGGACCTCAGAAAAAGGAGCAAAGTAATTATTTTTCCAAGGATGTTGCAAGTTTCACTGGAATTTGAGGCGTTTACATTTTAGTAGATAAGGTGGAGAGCTGAAAGTTGAATATGCGTGARTTTGAACTCAGAAATTGAGGAGGACATAACTTCTGTGTTTTGAATTCCATGTTGCCTGAACAGCAGAGCACTTGGAGGCTTGGGTGGGCTTCCCTTTGCACCATCATTGATGTTTTCAATGCTTTTTCTTTAGTCTAGAGCATGGCAGGACAGAGCACAGGAGCTGGAGAGTAGCTTGACCCAGGAACAGGAAAACTGCCGCAAAACGCTGGCAGAGAAGGAGAAGGAAATCGCAGAGATAAGAAATCAGATGCAGGAGCAGCTGACTGACTATGAACAGCTYCTGGATGTTAAACTGGCACTTGACATGGAGATCAATGCATACCGGAAATTGCTGGAGGGCGAAGAGGAGAGGTAGGAAAGGACATGGCAACAGCATGGTATCTCTGTTATCTCTGTGCTTTACTTGTCTCTTTCTCTGTTAAAAACTGCTTTCCAAGGGTCTCATTTTGCCCTGTCTTGTCTAAGTCACCATGGGACCAAGCACACTGATGATCAGACCAGCTCYCAAGGCAGCAAACACCTTTTTTTTGTTTTTGTTAAGATTCAGCACAGAAGAAGTAATGAATTGTCATTTGTGTGCCTGTTTGGTGCTGTTAATATTCTTCAATATTAATTGCAGAGTTAATGAATTGTTACCCAAATTTCTTTAAGTATAGAATAATTTTAATAAAGTCATAACCATTATCATTGCCCAGGTCATCAGCCAGCTGCATTTACCATATCTGGCGTCAGTTCTTCCAATACTGAGAATTTTCACCTCTGTCAAAACTATCATTTAAAGCAGTTTGATTCTTCATTGTATCTGTATAGTGAAGTGGCTGTACAGCACAGTAGCTGCTCACTACTGATTCCTCCCAACTATGGGGATGAAACAGCCAAAGCTTTTATGCCAGTGTTTTTGCATTAATTTCCCACAGTGGCTTATGTCTCCCTAGGGTTTTTGTTTCTTTGTAGTCTTTAACAAATGCACATAAATGCTTTTATTCACTTAATGTAGTAGTCCATCAGCATTCTGTGCTCCAGAAACATTAATCAGCTGTTTGACAACGTTTTAGTCACCTCTTAAGTACTTAAGCCTTCACTGCTTTATGTAACATGCTTTGTTTACTGTGTTGCTGTATAAATCTGTAGGAAGAAGAGGAGATGAAAAAAAGTTCATTTAAAAAAAAAAAGCTGGGAAAAGTAAAACCAAATCTTGGAATAATTAAAGCTGGAAAAATATTTGAGTCCAGCTCTTGACCCRGCACTGCCATGGTCAGCACTAAACCTTGTCCCCAAGTGCCATATCCGTGTGTGCTTCCAGCACTTCAGGGATGGTGATTCCACCACTTCCCTGGGCAAAGCCTTGACTGCCTTTTCGGTGCAGAAACCCAGTGTACACCATCTCCAATCCAGCTTGAGCTGTCTCCTCTCACTCTCTCCCACATTCCCTGTGAGCAGAGCCTGATCCCCGACTCACTTCACCCTCCTGCCAGGGAATTGTGGAGAGCAAGGAGGTCCCTCCCTGAGCCTCCTTTTCTCTGATGTGATGTGTGTGTGTTTTCTCCCTTCCCCATGCCAGGCTGAAGCTGTCCCCCAGCCCCTCCTCCCGGGTGACTGTCTCGCGGGCCTCATCCAGCCGCAGTGTCCGCACAGCTGGTGGCAAGAGGAAGAGGATCGATGTGGAGGAGTCTGAAGCCAGCAGCAGTGTGACCATTTCCCACTCTGCCTCTGCCACRGGGAACGTGTCTATCGAGGAGATAGATGTGGATGGGAAGTTCATCCGCTTGAAGAACACCTCTGAGCAGGTTTGGAAGCAGCCATGCTTGWCATGGGTTTAGGCGCAAAGGCATCCTCAGCACCCTTGCAGCTCCCAGGCTTTGTGTTGATCCCAGAGCCTGTGGCATTAAGGAACTGGTGTGTCTCAAAGAAAGCTTTCACACACTGTTGTGGATTGATGGTGACTTTTCCCCAAAGATTTTCAGTGCATTTGTTTTACTGTAAGGTGGCCCATCCACCAAATGGTTACCTCACACTTCTGCATTCTGCCTTGCGAGGAATGTACCTGTAAAACTTTACAGATGACATTGTTTCTGATAAGAAATACTGCAAGCAGACTGCTTTAGAAGCCTTTTCAACACTTTCTCTGCCTTAAAAGGGCCCAGAAGAAATACATACAGATGCAGAATAAAGGTCTAGATGAAATTACCTGCCAATGTCCCTTGTATCTGCATAGAGCTTTCCTAAATCATGGTTTTTCTTATTCCTTGGCTGCACCCACAATTTTATGAGCCCTCAGTTTCCCATGCCAAAGCCACTGTTACAGTGACTACTGAGATTAATTCTAGGAATAGGTTGGAGTTTRTATTGGGAGGGTACACCTATCTACACAAATGAAGAACCTTTTTCATATAYTGCACTCAAAATGGTGCTGTTACATACAGCACATTTCCCACCCTTACCTTCACTAAAAGGTAGCTCATTGTGATGATTCAGGTGTCAAAGACTGGCCTGGTTCCAAGTGCCCCAGTCCCCTCTAATCAGTGAGGATGTGGATAGGCTCCAGACAGCGATAATAGGGATTGTAATTACCACACCTGGGGAGCAATGGTTTGGTTTAGGGAAGTCAAGAAACCTTGACATTTCTCTTGATCTAAGCACTTCAGTGTGTAGATGACTCAATTCAGCCAGGTCAAAAACTATTTCTAGGGAGTCAGAACCTGCCTTTTTTTTTGCTTTTTTGATGGGGTTTTTTGAGCTTCCCCCCTGCCACACACATACATGTTTATCACATAGATTTTGTCCCCACCTTTTATTGCTTACACATCCATTGTTTTATAAGGAAGGAAAMTCATCAGTTTTGTTCCCAGTAATCATGGGTAGGTTCATGTTTTTAGCACTCTTCTAGGGGGTCTAGATTTGAGCAAYTCCCTGTAGTGCAGTGTAATAAACTGTACTTTGGGAATATTCCCAAGTATTTTGACAGTGTATATAAAAAAAATAGATTTTTAAAAAGTATAAAATTTCTCTGTAAGTATGGTATGTTTCTTTTTGGTGCAATGACAAGCTGAATGTCAGCATGAAATATATAAGATTGTTTATTTTAGATAATTTTAACTGACAGTGGCAACTGTTGAATGATCAGAAGCTATGTTGGTGGGAGAGTTTAAAAAATGCTTTCTCTTGTTTTGAATTTTAAAAATACCTACCCTTGATGTAGTCATTCTGTAAAAATGACTTGTTTCTAATTTGTTAATGCTTTTCAAGTAGTTGATATGGAAAAATATTATAGGGAATATGTGGTGGCAGGTGTGCATATGCAAAAATATTTTAAGAATACTAACAGCAATATTTTGTTTTCTAGGAAGCCTGCTTGCCATTCTGTGCTTCAAAAAGCAATAAATATTTGTAAGGGATTTTAATATTTAATACATTTTACTAATATGTGTTTCTCTGAACCAAGTGATAACAAAACTGATGCAAATCATAAACATTAGTTAACATSAGAACTCAAAAGCAGGATGTATTAAGCTTTAACTTCAAATAAGAGGTAAGATAAGTTTACCTGAAATTATTCTAATTCCATGCTGAAGATCAAGTGATTTTAAACCCTTTCACTGAATGCTTTTTGTGTGTCRCAAACTTAAAGATAGAACGCACTACATGCGTAGCAGAAAATGAATGTTGGTGGAAATTTTTTTTTTCTCTCCCTTTTCTTAGGATCAGCCTATGGGAGGCTGGGAGATGATCCGAAAAATAGGAGACACTTCTGCAAGTTACAGATATACCTCAAGATACGTACTAAAGGCAGGCCAGACTGTTACGGTAAGTTGCCGAGTTTCAGCTGCTCATTTGAATTGGACTTCAGGCCAACTTCTGTGGGTCAAAAAAGACACAAGATTTTTTAGTTTTGTCCTTCTTATGTACGTGTTCAGGAAATAATCMCCAGTGTTTGCGTTGGGCATTTGCCATGTGAATTGCTGGGACAATTATTACAGAGAGATGTTTTTCAGAACTTTACTTTCTCTATGAAGCAGTAGTTTTCACCATGAACAGGTGAAAATTTTACATCATATTACATATTTTAAAGCCTCTGCATTAAAAACACGTGTGTTTTATTGTACAAAACTTTGGAAGATGCTTGGTTTTCTTCACTGGAAGAGATTCATGGTGTCATTTAAATTAAATTCATTAACTGAATCAGTGTAATTTGGTAAGACTGGCAAAAAATGTTCCTGTGTGACTTCTGTTTTCAGATCTGGGCTGCAAATGCTGGAGTAACTGCGAGCCCTCCCACTGACCTCATCTGGAAGAACCAGAATTCCTGGGGCACTGGTGAAGATGTGAAAGTTGTGCTGAAAAATTCTCAGGGAGAGGTAAAGCACCTCAGATCTGTGTGAGCTTTTTCTGTGGTGACATCACCTACAAAGATGTAGGTTAGGGTTCCACACAGAAATGCACTGCAGTGTTTGGTAAAATTTTCTCCTTTTGGAGAATCAGCTGCAGTTTTGAAATGCGTCTTCTGAAGCCTGTGATGCTTTTTCTCTGTATTGAGGCTAAATAGTAAAAAAATTACTTGTTCAGGCACCTCCCTCATGTCAGGAACTGAGCAGTGCCTTAGAACACACTTTGAAAAGAAAGTTTTGGTAAACTCTTCAGTGATTTGTCTTCTAAATTAGTTTTCCTTAAACCTGTGTGCTTGTGAGGAGTAGGGAATCCCACAGTGAAATCCACGTGAAGCAATGAGGGGTTAATTCAAGTGAGGTGTGAATTAAAGTTTGGGGTGGGACAGTTACTGTGACATGCTGCAAATTAAAGAAAACATTTAGAGATATATGAAAAAAAGGTTTTGGAGGAACCTGATGACTGTTTTGGCAGAAACAGTCCTTTTAGTCATCAAGATACTTAAAACTAAGCTGTTTATGCTCAGCAATACCTGAGAAGTATGCAAACAAAAATTGAAGGTAGTTTCCCCGGCAGCTAGAGCTTTCATTTCTCAAAATCTTAAGGAGGTGAGCAACAGGAGATTTTTTTTTTAAGAGTTCAAGTCTTAAAAATGTCTTGCAGGAGGTTGCTCAGCGAAGCACTGTGTTCAAAACAACAGCACGTAAAGGGGAAGATGAGGAAGTTGAGGAAGAAGCAGCTGAAGCTCTGGATGAGGAAGACATTTACCGTCAGCAGGTATTTTCTTTTAGGGTTAACAAGGTTGTTTATACGGAAAAAAGGGAGATACTAAGTCATTAATTCTTTACAAAAATTTTAAAAATCAAGTGTGGATNTTTTTTTTTTTTTTTTTTTTTAAATCAGTAATTAAAGAAAGCATGGAACTGTCTTAAGGATACCAGTGTAAAAATATTGCTTAATATATATCCTCTTGCAGAGAAGTGCACTTTTTTTCAAAGTTTAAAGATAAGATGATTTTTTTTTTCCTTAAACCCTTTTCGTAATAAGATTCCTCCCCGCTGTGCCAATTGTTTATGGTGCAATTCTGCTTAAGCAGGTAAATCTACTGAAAGTTTTGAGATTTTAAATCTTTTTATCTCTGATAGAAAAAATCATGTCAGTGTCTTCTGTTCACATGTTTTCTCTGATAGAGAAAATTTGAGAATTGAAAACTCTTTGAGAGAAAATGTCCATGGCATGCTGGAAAAATAAAGTTCAGAAGGCCCAAAAAAAAAAGACTGTTTTGGAAATCAGAGATGCTAGGTTTCATATATGAAACCTCTCATGGTCCTTGTATATGCTCCCTGATTCAAATATGGCAATTACTTGTATTTTTCTGGTACCCATCCTCTATTATTAGAGGATGGGTACCAGAAAAGGATAGAAAAGGATATGTAACATTCTTTTAAGTCCAGGATATAACAGGTTGTACAGCTTTGGTGACTGTTTGTACCATGCCAGGCCAGTAATTTAATATATTTAAAAATGTGTGTGTATATATATATATGTATATATGTATATCTAATTTTTATGTATTGAATATATAATAAAAGTTTACATATACTTATTTAAAAGTATTATATTAAAAAGCATCAATTATTTTGAGTAGGAAAATATTTTGCTGCTGGGGTGGTTGTTGTTTTTCACTGGGCTGGGTTTGGGGTTGGTTTGTTTGGCTGGCTGGCTGGCTGGTTTGTTTTAAATGGTTCTCCCTGTTCATAACAGGCAGAGCAAAGGGCATCCAACAGAAGCTGTGTGGTCATGTGAAATTCCAGCCACTCCAGGCTCCTCCAGCCGTGGTAATTCCCTGCCTGCAGAAGAGCCTTCTGAGAAGCACAACATTATTTTCCTGTCTGTGAATTTTTAAAGCTGCGAGTCTGATGGCCTTAAATTTCCTTTGCCACTGAAAAAACAAAAAAGGAAGGTTTGTCACAAGCATCTTGACTTCCTCGCAGGATGTGAGCTGATAGCTTCTGACAAGGAGAATTGGGAATTGATGTTCCTGTCTCCCTCAGATTTATACGCCAGTCTCTCTTCATTGAAACCTTGCTGGAGTAGGAATATTCCAGTGTGTTTTGGGGATCGATTTTCTTTAGATTATACCACTCTAGACTAGTTGCTACAACCTCTTTGTATTTTAGGTGCTGTTGGGGATTGGTTTAGAGTTTTTCTGGAAGAGAATTCATGTTACACCTTGTAGTTGTGTTAAGATAGTGTTACCAGCTTAAATTTTTCTTATGTGGTTTTTTTCTAACAACTTAGAAAGCTGTTTTAACATGGATTGCCTTACTTGTTTACAATTTTTAGTAACGAAACAAAGTCTCTAGAGGTCTAGTCTACATTTGTATGGGAAACAGTTGTAATTTTGCCAATGTTGAAAGTTTTTCTGTCCTTTTCACATTATACTGATGTCTGGAAAACATTTTAATAAAGTATCTCTGTGCTACAGAGTAAAGTTTTTGGAATWTTTTTCTTCTTAGAACTGAGCTGAAACTTGAATGAGCATTGAATCCTTGAAACTGATGGGCTTTGAAGCTGAAGAAACATCTTTTAAATGGAACAGTGGCATTTGAGGTGCAAAGATTCCTTCTGAAAAATGACTGATACTGCTTCACATTTGGAAAATGAATTCTTTAGAGCTTTATTCACACTCTGCTGCATTTGTGCTCATCTTTGCTCATGGTTCTGTTCTTACTGGACTGGTTTTCACTGCATTATGCAAATACCAGGCTCAGTAGTTTGAGCAAGCACAGGTAACATAAAGAGAAACTTAGAAGTRCTGTAAAGTGTTTGTCTTTGGCAYAGCCTGAATGTATTGCTTTAAATGCATGGCCAAAATTCTGGAAGTCAATTAGATTTTTTTTTTTAATTGACTGGACTTTTTTTTTCATGGCAAAATTAAGATTATTTTTACATGTCTTTCATCTTGGATGGTGACACCATCTTTTCTGGTGACTAATGTAGCGGCATTTCAACCACGTGCCAGCAGAAGTTAGAAGGGTGGGATGATGGACAATTCTTAAGTTATGGTAGGAACCTTCCTGCATGATCAAATTCTTGCTTATGGCTTTTGTAGAGCCTGTTCTTCGATGACAATGGAAGAAATATGTATTTTAGAATAATTTTTTTTTAACTGTGGCAGGAATTCCTGTAAATTAGCAGAAGGGAGTGTTGGGAAACACAACTGTGAAACATCCTGCCACAAGGTGGAGGTCTTGTTTTGCATGTCTTTTTTAATACTTGTTCAGCAACAACCCAACACTTCCTCCACTTCCTTGCAAATTCCATAACTTGATTGTCGTTGGTACTGGCATTAGATACAAATTGCATCCTCCTGCAGGTGAAAACTCTTCAGCAATTTAGTGCTTGTAGCTGGATAGACATTACCAGAAATGTTTCTGCTCAAATTTGCTCATTCCTGTGGCAAAGAGATTAGGAATTTAGGAAACAAGTGGTTTGACTTGTGCAGCAAACCTGTGAACTGCATTCTTTGTTTACAATGTTCGTTATAAAAATGCCAGTGTTGTCAAAAGTGATGCAAATTAGTTTATGAGGTTGGTGACAGCARTTCTGTGCTAAAAATTGTTTTTTGCTTTGGATATCCATGTCCRTGATTTACATACATCTATCACATTTGTCCAAGCAGACAGTAAAATACGGACAGAGAAATTAATATGTAAATTCTGTTCAACAGGGGCTAATTATTAATTTTCTTCTATAAATTTTGCAATTTCAAATGCTGATCTTAGTTTAATTTCTTTCCATGAAAATTTGTCTTATCAGTGTATCATTTTGATACTATTTTGGGGTCTTCTGGGTTGAAAAGGATGGCTTTTATCTGTRAAACACTGTTTTATATTCATACTGCACTGTAAGCAGTAGCTGTACTTCAAATTCAAAAACTGCTGCTGCTTTTACAGAAATGGCCACATAAGAACCATGAAGAATTTTTCTCCAGGCAAAGAAATCAAGTACTTGATGGAGACTAAAAGCTCTTAAAGCCCCTGTCCCAAAGAGAACAACTGGTAATAATTGGTGATTTTTAGAAAGGAAGTGGAGGCTGTGTGTAAATGGATGTGAATGCTTATTTAGCCTTTCCTGGTCTGTGATGGGTTGACATCAAGGAAATGCTGGGACACTTAATTATTTATAATACTCGGCTAGCTTATCACAGGATTGTGGCAGAAATTAACTGTTTTATCTCAGGTTTTGCTTGGTCTGCATTTATTGCTCAAAGCCTTTTGCTGATCTGGTTTCTTTTTAACAGGTTTGCATAAATACTGGATTTCTCTGTGACAAAAACTCAGTGTGATTAACCCTAAGGAAAAGCTGCATTTGGGGCATCAGTGARGGAAGGCACATTTCAGCTTAAGATTGATAAAATTTTCCTACAATTAAAAATTAATTCTTGGATGTGAGTTTTCCTAGCTGTTCTGCACTTTCAGAACAACAAATATTATTATTGGCAAGCAAGTCTTACTTTCTGCATAATAATAGAAGCCATGGAATGAAACTGATTTCCCCTGCAGCGTCCTGTTCTTGAGGGTGGTGTGTTTTGATGTTGCTCCTAAGGGCATGTTGTACATAGATTATCAATATTTATTTTCTATTTTGACAAGTTTTATAGGGAAAGCATTTGGTACACTTAGAATAAAGAAAATTCCCATTGGTTCTGTAACCTTTCAGCAACACCAAAGGGAGGACAAGTGTTTTGCATCCTTGCCACAAGCAGGTGGGGACAGGCTTTCAGCAAAAAATTTAAGACTTGAAGTAGGTTAAGGACTGAAASATGTAACCCTTGATCTCTGAAAAAGCTGTCTCATGTGGAGATGCATGTGAAACTAAGTTTGAAATGTGGAATAGAACAGTGGATTAGTGAGGTGTCAACATCAGTGCATTCTGTGTTGGGACAAGCTCTGATTATTGTTTATTGGAGTGTTTCCTCAGTAAATTTGCAGATAACACTAAATTGGAGTGTGGATCTGCTGCAGRGCAGGAGGSCTCTGCAGAGGGATCTGGACAGGCTGGATCCAKGAGATGAGGCCAATGGGGTGAGGTACAACCMGGGGAAATGCTGGATCCTACCCTTGGGTCACAAGAGCCCTTGTGGCAAGGTTAAAATTGGATATTAGGAAAAGTTTCTTYGCTGAAGGAGTGGAATTATCATATCTGRGAGTGTTCAGAAAAAAACTTWGGATGTGGCACCTGGGCACGTGGTTTGTGGTCAACATGGTGGTGCTATGTTAGTGATTGGATTCAATGCACTTTTTCCAACCTTAAAAATTTTGTGATTCTATGAGTATGCATTGTAGTTTTTAAAGATACTTTTGAATACMCAATAATTAGCAGTAAAGAGGCAGGGCTCTGTTCTGCTTGCAAGGAAAATTTTTTTTTAATTAACCAGTTCTGTGTTAAATGAAGCGCCGTCTCACAGAAAGTAACAAGTAAAGATATTTAATTATTAACAGGTTTGGGGATTTTTCAAAGGGAGAGCTTCTTTAGCTCTCTTAGTGTAGGAGTCTGTCCCAGTATCTGTTCTCATAGCTCTGATRGTACCCATTGCATCGAAGGCCAGTTGCAAACATTGGCTCTGCGTCCCTGTATTCAGAGTTGTCACTTGGCCCTGTGTGACTTTGTATTGGTGCAAAGCTGGTTTAAATAAAGGAAATGTAAATGACATTTTGAGGTCTCAGTCTGACAGAACTGTTCAGTTGAGTTAAAAAAAAAACCCTAAAAAACACCAAAAACTGAAGTATCTTTAAGAACTGCTTGTGTTGTGACTTCCTTCCAGCTGAATAGAAAGCTGGGGTATTTCTAAATCTTTATGTAATGTGATAGGCAAGTCCTGCAGGGAAAGGACTATGTAAAAAGAGTAAAACTTCCTCMTTTTGCATTACACTCATCACACTGAATCAGAACAGGCTGCTTTTAGCATTTGCAACTTAAAATACTGGTTTAAGTGCTGTTGCATACTGTTCCTTCTATGTAACTTCTTATCTGGAAAAGAAATCTAAATGACAAGGTCAGTTGCATGAGAAGAAAGCATGAAGTTGCTGATAGGGAAGTTGAGTGACATTTTAAAAAAATAAGAAGGTGGTCACTCATCCTGCCATTAATTATGTTCCTTAATTAATTTTGTATTTTAAGAAGAGCATAACAAAGGTGTCACTATACTGCCAGGAGCTTCGCYGGCTGCAGCTTCTGCTGTAGTCATTTTTGTCTTTCACTTCTATTCAGACAGAAATGGGTGTTGCTGCTGTTGTAGAATATTTGCWGTAATGATCCAGTTTTTTTATGGAAATTTGGGCTTGGTGTGGCATCTACAGCATCAACTCGTGGAAGAAAAAATTAACTCCCATCTGGCAGATCCTTCTGTCTGTAAATYTTTAGCACAGAAGTGGGATTAGGAMTATCTCTCAYCTTCCAGTTCTTGTGTTTTAGGAAAACCAAGGAAGAATACAAGTATATTTTTTTTTCATGGGCTTAATGCAATGTAAAGTGTCTGACTGGACCTTTCCTGACCTTTTTTTTTCCCTCAAGAAAATCCATGGGACACCACTGCTGGTAACTTCACCAGACAGCTTCTGCTGTGCTGCTGCATCAAGCACAGAAACTGGTTTAGTCATGTATGTGCTAAACTGGACCATATTTTTCTCTCTGTCTGCTTCAGTATGCCTCCCTYAGGTAAATAAAGATGTATTTTCACAGAAAAAAAACCAACCAAAAAACACTGTGCTGATCTCTGTTCATAGACCTTGCAGCTTCACTTGAATAAATATTTCCCTGAATGTTTTGCCATTTAATTCTGTATCACCATGRTTTTTGGTTTCATGAGACAAAGCTAGCAGTCGCACTCACTAAGAATAACAATTCTTTCAAAGAATTCAAGAGCAGTAATAAAGTTGTGAAAAAAGCTTAYCTAAAATATGTGTATAGGCATTAAAACACTCATGGCATCCTAACCCAGCTAGATTTGCTTTATTTCCTTTGCCCCTGGCCAGCAGACTTTTTTTAATCAGGAATTCTGCTTAAGTGCATGTTCAGTCTTCCTTAGGGAAGAGGTATTAAAAAAAAAAAAAGATAAAGCACTACAGGTTTTAGGCTATCAGAGAGATTGTGATATCTTTATGTTCAGAGCCTTGTAGTTTTCTCTGGAAGAGAAGCAGTTATTCACAGCCAAACATGAGCACCCCAGCCTTGTCAGAGAGATGAGTACAGATCTGCAGCTTCATGATTCTCCTACACACCTTGGCTTATTGTGTAAGTACCTGTAAGTACCTCATTTGTTGGAATGAGGCTGTTAYTGCTTTATATCCCCATGATTCTCCTATCCCCATGACTGACAGTTACAAAGGACATTGTTAAATAACATACTCACAGCTAGACTGGTCCACAGGCAGAATAAAGAAATTTAACAGATTTGGCTTTGTGTACTAAGTTTCCCCCCCCCGCCCCAGAGCACACACAAAACATCAAATAACTTCTTGTCTGATGGTAAATACCCATAATATCTTGAACTTTATGAATAACAAATTATTAGCCTTCCTGTTACRTCTTCCTTTAGATTTTCAGTTCCTTCAGTGTTTGGAAAACAAAGCACATGGTGGTATTGCCATCCATGCACAATTCTAAGAAATTTATCTGTTCAGAGGGGCTCTGTATCGATTTCTAATTCTAGCAGCATTGGGTAATGAGATTTTGTGTAGTTACTTAAAATAAGTCTGTCTACATAAGTGTTTCTCTTCTGGGAGTGAAGGATGGCTGAATTAATTGAGCATAAAACCAAGGAGAAGTAGATAAAGTCACACAGGAATATGGTCTGATCTTTACACTCCAATTTGGTCACCACAGAAGACTGTATTAGGTATTTTTCAAATTTCTTTTGTCTCATTGCTACCATGAGAGGTCAGGGTTTGCACACACTCTGCCAAATCCTACCTGTCAAGCTGGAGTTTCTGCTGCTTTAAAATAATGCTGTTCTTCATGCAAGATGAGTCCCTGCTTCCTAAAACTTATCTGATGATCTCATTAATTATGTATGCAGAGCTTTCCCTATACAAAAGTAAGCTRTAGAGTTAAATTCAGCTTGGTGTAAATGCAGGATAAATAGGCTAAGTTTGAATTCACACCAGCAGAATGTGCACTTCACTGAAGAATGTGGTGCTTCTTCATGGAGAAGTACAATATTTTTTTTTCCTGAGTGCTATGTACTATAATACTTTTGATAGTAAGATTTTTATTGCAATTTGTCTAATTTTTCTCTTGTGCATGCTAGATTCATAAYTGAAGAATCTTCCTGTCAGACCTGCCTGCAAATAGGAAATGGGTAATACAATTTTCTAATCACTTTTATAGCATTTAAATAATGTGCCAATTTGTAGAACTCRTTACACACATTTTAATAATCAAAACATTGGTATAATGGACCTGCAGATAAAATCAAATCAGGAAATGCCATTGCTGTGCTTTAGGAAGCAGAAAGAAATATTGGTTACTGTCCAGCTGCCTAAAGAGACAGTTCTGTAGGAACAAGAAATCATAAAAGCAAAGCAGTTTTWAAATCTGTTTTGCATTGTTAATTACCATAGCTTAATACTTTAAACAATAAAAAAGTTTGCATCACTTGATGATGCARCAATTAACATATTTGCAGAATCCATAGGGTCCCTGCTAACTAAACAYGTTTGGCAGCTTAGCAAATGCCACAAATGGTTACAGCATCCATGAYTTGAGTTCTGACTGATTTATCCCTCTTCAGTCAGTCTGTAAATTCAAATTGCACATTCCTGGGTGCTGGAGGCTGCCCAACCCCAACTGGTCTGAGAACAAGACATCTTTTAGTGTACAGCTCCACCCCAAATCACACAATTGTCTCCTTGGAGCTCCTTTTGAAGGGCTGCAGGCCCAGCAGGGACTGCTGGGTGGAGGGGACGTTGACAGATTTTGGGATGAGGAGCATCACCCGCTGATTGTTCCGACGCCACTCATGGTACAGCCGGCARTGGTACCTGAAGGACACCTAGGGACAGAAGGGACACGAGCTGCCTTCAGTCACTGCCACCCTGAAAGGAGTCAGCTGGGGCTCCAAATGCTTTCCAGAGGGACAAAATGGGTGAAAACTGCTGAAAAGAGACCCACCGTGCCCCAAGGTGCCACAGCAGAGGAGAAAAGCAGCTGTACCTATTGTACCTCTCATTCCCCTTTTCCACAGCCTGAAAAACCAGGTATCCTGTCTGTGCCTTTCATAAGAGCTGTTGGGATACATGGAGTGAGAATTTGGGATATCCTGTCTTAGTTCAGGTTGCTAAACTGGCAGTGTAATTGTTTGCAGGCTGATGAACTACCTTTACTGCTGAATGCATCAAGCTGGGCTTGCACAGAGGCAATGAGCTGACCACGTGTGTGTATCAAGGTTGTCTCTGAAAATTTGTTGTTGTTATGAGGTAATTCCAACCTGACTGTGGAAATGTGTGACTGCTGTGGAGATGCAGGATAGCTCAGGCCCATGTTCTTAGAAAATAGTTTACAACTTGTTTTAGTGGCAGCCAAGTGTTGTGGGAGCTGTATCTGTGTAAGAGGATGTATATGTGTAGTTAAAAAAAAAACAAACCAACAAAAATTATCAATGAACTGTAAATTTTGAGAGAAATGTGCCAAATAATGATTGTTTTGTTCTTGAGCTGTGGGCAGGAATTGAGCCACGCACAGTATCCCTTCCTTACTGCAAAAAGGGTGCTTTTAACTAAAGAAATATACCTTTCAATAATGTCCTGTAAGGGCTAAAAAATACTCTTTTTTTTTTTTAATTAGATCTTTTTACAGCTGTCTGAGGGAAACCTATAAAGCCTTGGTTTACTAAGCAGTTTTGCAAAGACAGCTCTTCAGATTGATTCCCCCAACTTCCAACCTCCTCTCCACCCCCTAAAGGAAAGCATCCTGTATCTTCTGTTTCTGTGGAGCAGAGTTTTTGAAGGACTATGAGAAATCTCTTTTCAAAAGACACTGCAGAAGCAGCAGAAATCACTTRGAGTAGTGAGGAGGGTAAAAACACCCCAACATCTGCAAAGGTAGATGGCCTGTGAAGTGCACTGACAGCTTCAGGAGAATGAACTGGAGTTCAGGYTGGGTTTTCAAGCAGCAGAACATGAGGTTCTTTAAATAACAGTTGCATTGTTAAACCAGGTATGTATRTTATACTAGAGAAAGCAAAGTGTGGCCCTGAATTCTTTATTTAAGTACCAATCTCCTTTTTGTGTCTAGATCTTTCTTCTTGGGAGGACCTTTTTTGGTGTGTGTTAAAAATACAGAGTAAAAAGCAACAGTGTTTTATGGATAACTTGTCTGTTTTAGAGGGAGGGATAAAACAACTTCTGGGATGCAAAAAATAGCATCCCTCCTGTTCACTGCTCACTGGAATAACTGTGGTGTGTAAATAATCTGTATGCYAGCTTTTGCCTCCAGAGAAGGAAGCTGATTTACTGGAAGTAAAATGAAGTTTTAGTTTTCCTAATTTCCCAGGACCTAGAGGAATATTGTATCATCTTGTGTGTAATTTACCCYGCAGCACTGAATCTATTCCCTGCACAGCCATAGCTATGTAACAGGATTCTCCCACTTCCAAAAGTGACAAGGCATGTGCTGCTAAAGAATTCGATAAAATTAACACTTCTGTGTGTAGAACCATTCCTTCCTGCATRACAGGGGGAGCCTAGATCCTTCTCCAAGGCAAACCCAGGTTGGGGCTTTCCTACATCACTGAAGGGACGTAGGAAAGTCCCTTTTTGCCTCCCAGCTTCAATTATTTGGTGATTCAGTCCCCTAAAGGCCTTCCTGCCTTGCCCGTCTCAGGTGAATACAGTGCTTCCTTAGCCCATCCATCTCCTACTGCCCTAAATAACAATTTGGAGTGGAATTACAGCTGTACACAACTGAGTGAGCATCAAAGATACTGAATTTCAATTAAATCAACCAAGGTATGCATTTACATCAGGCTCACTATCACCATCAYGTTCTCCAAGAGCCAAGAGCACATTTCTCTCTGTGCTTTAGAAGGGTTAAAATTTATGAAGTGAATAGAAGAGATTTTTGCCTCTTACTCTGCAAATGCAATACCCAGGGGTAGGGACCAAAGCAGAGATGCTGCAGTAGTCTTAATAAGCAAGGTTGSATCAGTCTATGTGTCATAGCTAATTAAATCCACCTGAAAATATGCCGTTTACCACTTCCAACAATTTGGTGATGGTGAATGAAGTGTGTTAGGTAAATTGTTCAGCACTTTGGTTTCTAAAACAGCCATACATGAAGGAAATTTGAACAATATTTGCTTGCATACCTGCCAGCCACATCTACACCCAGCACTGCAAGAAAAGCAAGTGTGGCCTCACTGCTGGAGTACATGGCTTGTCTCAGGAGAGTGGTGCTACTCCACAGAAAAGCAGAAACAACAAAAAGATAAGCTGCACAAGGCTGAGGCAAAACTCTGCGTTTTCCCTCCTGTTGAGCACTTCTTGCATTCCTCTGTGGGTGAGACAGGGTTCACAAATGTGTAAATGTGATGTTCCCTTTTACAGCTATCTTGGAGAGTCTCCTGAGAAAGTGTGGGGTTTTTGTGTTCCCCCCACATGCCCTTTTCCTCAGGGCTTAGCACAGGGGGTTTCTTGCTCCACCAATGCAGTTTTTTAAAAATGCCACCTCCTCAGCAACTTACACAGGCCCAAATCTGCTGGAAGGGGTCTGGGCTATAGCATGGCCATACCCAGTGAGGGGSAGAGCTGTGGGATGTGGCCATGCAAGCACCACGGGCAGGTTGGGATTTTCCTGCCCCAGCAGCACAGCCTGTCTCTAAGTGCACTGCTGTGAGTGCTCCCCGCTCTGCACCCACCCTGCTCTTCCCACTCGGCAAAAAGAGGAGTGAAATGTTGAACACAGCATTAACCTGGGCTTTTCAGTGAACTGCTGCACCATGGGTTGATAAGCACCCATTTTGCCAGCTGTCCCCTGAGTTCCTCTCATTTCTGCTGGGCCAAATGCCTGTCAGTGCCCTGGGGCCAGTAAATTATCCCAATCCAACAAATTGACACTGAACAAGTGGCTCTCAGGATGGATTGGCATGCAAGTGACTCGTGCTGGAGTGCAGAATGCGATTTAACCTGCACTGCAAAGGCAGTGCTGTTTTTACAGACCTGGGCATGTCTGTGTTCTGCTGTGGAACTTCCCCCACATCCAAAACTTCTGAATTGGCAAGATGTTGCATTAGAATGAAATCTGAATCCTGTCTGACAGCCCAGGTGCTCACCTAAAACTTTTTGTGTGTCTGTGTGCTGTGCCTTCAACCCTTTGCACATCACGTAAGATGAAACTCCCTCCTATAGCATCAGTCTTAAACTCCTCTGTGCTACTTCTCTGTCTCCTGCTGCCCCCACCGGTATCTGGGATTTGAGAATCTTCACCCCGAAGCAAACTGTCTTTCTGGTGTTSCAGGGAACTTGAATGGTGAGGAAACAAGAGGTTTCTTGCAGGTTTTGCAGCTTGCACTTACCAGCACAGGAGGCAAGCAGAATGCTCCGTGCAATGGTCTAGAGTGCTCTATGYGATAATTTTCCTGTTTGCCCTTTCCTTTTTTCCTGTGAATTACATAAAAGCCCTGATACTTACCAGAGTCCAAAAGAGGTAAATAGTGAAGAGTGCCACAGTGAGTGCAATGAGGCCGACAGCTTCCAGCCTACTGCTAAAGTGCAGGTGGTCCACGGCTCCTCGCAGGCACAGCCAACCAGAGACGGTCGCCAGCGGGGTGATGAACAAGAAGCACACCATGTCCCCAAAGAGAGTCCTCTTCTCATGCTGGGGGCCCGGGTTCCTCAGCCACTGCAGGCAGAACAGACAAGGCAAGTGTCAGCACAGGGAGGATGTTTTACCCTCGACTCAAAGCACAAACCCACCCCTCTGAGGACTAAACATGGAGCACGCGCAGGACKTGGCTGTTGGTGTCCCCAGGGATGACTCTCACGTATCTGTAGATTTTTAATATTTAGCTATATAGTTTCTAGTACTTTTCCTGTCATCTCTCACATTTCAGAATAATAAGCCAACCCTTTCTAAAACGCTTTTGACATTCGCATTCTCATTCTTCAGAATCATTCTCAAAAAGAGAATTTCTAACCARGATACCTTGTTTTTCACCAGAATTTGAGAGGCATAACAAAATATAGGGAAAAGAACCCCCTGGACCAACTCCAAGGGACAGACTCTGGGCAACTGGTCTTTTATTGGATGTACCTGCTAGATATACTAATTAATAGGCCTTATTAAAATTGTAGAAATCCTGTATCATTCATGTGCATACCTACACCTTGTGCACCTGAAAGCTTTCATTAAAAAACTGCTTTTTACCTTACCAGTCTTAATATTGTTTGCAAAGATTTTTTTTGTTTTTAGGCAACACTAGAGACCTGAATTTCTCCCTCTTGCTTCCTGCTGGTGTCCACCTCTATCTTTGCCCACCATATCATTTATTCAGCTGTGGTAAACACTGCATTGAKAAGTGTTTTATGTAGTCCAGTCCCTAGTATTTGCCCACTGGCTTCTTTGAGAAACTCCCTTCTTAATGCGTAAATGAGCATGCAAAAAAATGTTTTACCATTTTCCATGCTTTTTTAGGATTTTTTTTTTTTTTTGCAAATTGCTCATAATGTTTGCAAAGGCATTTTCAACTTGTTTTCAGATACACACATTTAAGTAGAGTTCAATACACACAAGGTTATTTTTATTAAGAGGGTATTAATCCTGAGAAACAGTGTCAGAAAATTGGCTGCTGAAGCAAAAGTTAGGACTGAACAGCTATCAAGCCCACACACCCACATTTCTATAAACAGGATTTGAGATAGGAGAGGTGGAAAAAGTTCCTACAACAGTACATTGAGGCCTTTTAATATTAAAAAAAAAAAAAATCAAAAAAAACCAACCCACACCACACCTCGTCACACAAGTCAATATTTGAACAGGAAAACTACCCAGCCCTGTAATTTCTGCCAACCTGAGCTCAGGGTTTGGTCAAACCTGCTCTGCAGCATCCTTTTATGGGTTTTTGGGGTCAGCAGAACCAGATGAGGCTCATGCATCCCTAAACACTTTGGTCCTCTTATTTCTCCAAGTTGTTAAACACAGCGTAGAAGACAAGTCAGGAATTTAGAACACAAAAATATGTTCATAAACTTTTTTTGCAGGATATAGGCTTTTCACTTGCTTGAATATTTCTGAAATGCTAAGGAAGTGCAAAGTGCTTTAAACCAGCTATGTATTACTATGAGCAATAAGTTGTACGGGAAGGGGCCAATTAAAGAGAAAGGTTCAACACTGTTTTTTTTTTTCTCCTATACCAGGAAAGACAGGAACGAGCTGTGGTCAGTTTACTCCAACAAGCAGCTAAGCCMCCACACCATTTTCTCACTCCTGCACCCCATCAGTATGAGGGGCAGAACAGCAATAGGCTGAAAGCAGAGTTTTCTTCAGCCAGAGCTTGTGCAAAATAAGGGGACATACATTCACATTTGAACATCTTTTAATTTACTGTAGCTTTAAAGAGAATGCTAAAAAGTGAGTGAAAGTCCCACACTACTTTCCTTGTAGCTTTCAATACTTTTAATTAAAAACACCCCCAAGGGTTTATGTACAACAACTCCAGGTTGCCTCTAGTTGCTTCTGAGCAGGACTGATTGCAACCTTCCCCTTGTTCCATTTCCAGGAGTCCCTGCAATGTGAAACCACCAAGAAAATGAGAGGAGCTGACAGCACCTGAGGGAAATCGTGTTTTTAAAGGTTTTAAAGATTGCAAAAAAGGTTCTGTGAAAAGCACTTGTCTGAAAGGTGACCTGGAAGAGAAATGCCAGGCATTTTTATGCTTCTCCTTGAGCTCAACACAAATTGCAGGTGTTCACCACTTTCCCTGGTGGTGAACTTCAAAAATTTTGGCACCCATGCAGCTCGGGTAGTGCAAGAAATAGTTCCTAGTTCTGGGCAAGGAGGAAGAGCGCATGTCAAGGCAGGGGAGGTAGCACACACGTCGAGGCATGTGCTGTTATCCCYACCCTGTGACTGTCACTAGACACAGTGCAGTGCACCTGAACTAAGACAGCATTTTTCACTGATTGAAAGTTTGAGCAGATTAAAATGGTGTGGAGCTGCTACACAGGCTGATGGCCCCCTGTTCCTTATGCCTTGTGGCACATGAACAGAGTAAAACCCAAGCAATTCAAATATTAGATGAGGCTGTAACAGGCAAGAGTAGTATCAAATAATAAATAAAGATATCACAATTCTACAGTCTAACCTCAAGAAGCTGGAAGGATTTCATTAGTTACCTCTGAAATATAAGTCAAAAGCAAAGATGAAGCCATTTCAGTGGTTGTACAGATTTCAGCCACAGCAGTATTTTTCTCCTGAAGTAGTGCACACCTGCTTCTAAATCTGCTTCTGTTTCTAGGTTTCAGTCTTTTATTTTGGGAATGGGCGCTGTCAAATTATTTTATAGCTAAAAAGCTAAATCAGAAAATCCTTTTGTGCAACTCATACCCACACAGGGATCCTAACAAAGCCCTGAGCTGATTAATTACTGTGGCAGTATGGTATGGACTACCCTGCTGGCCAAGAACAAGATGTAAGGCCAGATGAAGCTGTCACACCTATACTGTGACACTCTGTAATCTGTCCTGTTAAATTGTGTCAATGTGCCCAATTATTTCTGCAATAAATCAAGACTCTCAGACTGGTGATTTCCATTTAGGGGAGAGGGAAAAAAAAAAGGAAGAACAAAAGGTTATAAAAAGGGTCATGTTTGAAGTAAAATGCTAGCCTGCCTGGCATTTTGTGAAGTGCAATCTTAAAGTGATCAGTGTTCCATGTTCCTGATCCACAGGAAACTGGAGCTGGAGTAACAAGACATTAAATGACTTCAGCAATGGCAGCAAAAACTATTTCAAGAACTTTAAGCACAGCACRTGATGCAAAACCAAATCTTGGCTCATGACTGAGAGAAGCCAAGAGACCCTTTGAGAATCCAGCACCTCAGAGAGATGGGGGTTAACACTACTGATCTTAACAAARTCTAAATGCATCTTGAGGAAAGCCAGAAGGGAAAACTGAAGGGGGCCATCAGTGAAGTAAAAGTGCTACTTAACATAACGGACAAGGTTGTCTTAAGAAGAGATGCATAATAGCTCTACCCAAATAAATTTAGGATAAGAATCAGAAAAAAAAAAGCCCCCATTCTACAGAGGATCCAGCTCCAGAGCAGACTCCCAAGAAGAGCAGCTTAGGCTAAAACCCTTAAAAGCTGACACAGTCTTGAGAAGGAACTTGCCTACCTCCTGAAAAAGATTTTTGATGTACTGCATTCCACTTGACAGACCACWGTGAACACACCTAGGGCTCCTCCACCCCACACATGAAATATACACAGAAAGATTTGCTGCAGTCACTTCACAAGGCAGAGTTTAAATTGGAGAAGGAAATCACTGGAGCAAGCAGCAGCCAAGGACCAGAACACCCTGGAGAGGCTCAGACTCTCTGAATTTATCTATCCTAACCATAATGAGCTGCCAGCAGAGCACTGCTGTAAAACACCTCCACAATTCCGAGCTGCCTCACCACTGCCAAAGGCCAAATCCTAGAAGCACTCATCTCCACAGGTCTAGCTTCAATTAGATGACTCACAAACATAAAAGTAAAGTGGGTGCACAGTGTTTTTCCTGATCAGATCCTAAGGCTACAATCTGCTCCTGCTGCAGAGCCTCTTCAGGTTCAATACATTTTTCTTGGAGAAGTGATTTTAAATCTTACTGGAGTTACACCACGAAGCTGGGGGGAGAGGACAGGAAGGAATTATCTCCCCTAAACGCATTGTCCTTTGAGCAAAAAATAGCTCATTGCACATCAAAACTTATCAGTTCATTTTGTCATTTTCACGCTGATGGCTCAGCAGTGAGTCCTGGTGGAAGCACGCTGTACACAAGCTGAAGTGCTGAAATTACTGTGGTGTCTGGTTTCGTGCCAGCAGCCACCAATGGCTTGCCTTGGGCTTCAAGCACAAAAAGGCTGATGTTCCCTCTCTTTTTTAAAGAATATTTCTCTGGAATGAAGAACATTTTTAAAGACCAGAAGGACCATTTATTGCTCCTCCTTCTCCCATTTACTGCATGTTTGCAAAAAATTGCATCTGAGCAATTTTTTTTTCTGACACTATTTTTTCTTGAAATATTAATTTAAACATTTTTCAGTGAAATGTTTTGAAACTTGGCTAAACTACATGTAACTGAAAAATCAAATCACCCAGACTAGAATGGTAAATATGCTTGTTTTCARTGTCATGAAACATTTTGGGTGACTTGAAACTTTCCTAGGTTCATGTTTTGACAAGGAAAAACAAATATTTGACAGTTACTTTTTGGCTGAAAAAATATTCATGCTTCAGTTTTTGGGTCTCCTCCTTATATGAAACATTACCTAAACATTACTTTACTGCACAGTGATACTGTCTTTAGTAGGTGCCTTTAGAAAGGCCATGGTGACAGCTCACAGAGATGTTTCTTTGGTCTCAAAGACAGAGGCCTATGTATTTGAGAGCTGGAATCAAAATTATTTGATCTCTGTAATGTTGTTGTGCCAATATCGTGGCCTCTTTGTAAAGGAGTCTGCTCTTATTTAAGTTTAACCCTTATTATAACTCAAATTGCAGGAAATATTTTAAATGTGGATGTCTCAATGAGCCAAGGCTTCTTTTTGAAATAGCCAACAAGTTTTGCTATGYCTGTATGTTTCTGAAAGGGGAAAAATTATCCACTGTATGATAAAACTTTAATTTTTGTTTTGTTTTGTTTTCTAGAAAGGGTAAATCACAGCACAGGCAGCTACCACTTAGGGTTCGTTCCTTAGTGTGAGGAGATCACCACAGGCTGTTGCTGTCACACCAAAATTCCATTTTCAATTTAGACCTTGGATCATCTGCCAGCTGAAAAACAGGAACAAGAAATWAGACAGGGAAKGCAAGAGACCAGCATGGGTCAGTAGGGACCTGCTGGCCAAGGAAAGGGAAGGAAGCAAATGCACAGGCAGTGAAAACAAGGACAGATGACCTGGGAAGAGTCTAGAGATTAAATTCTCTAAGAGGTTGTGGAGGATTGGGGTCAGGAAGGCCAAGGTGAAGCTGRAACTRARYSTGGARAGGGGGAAAGAGYAACAGGACATTCTACAGCTTCATTAAACAGAAAAGAAAGGCCACAGAAGSTGTTTTCCCTCACTCTAAACAAYACTGGCAAATTGGTGACAGGGATGGGGAGAAGCCTGAGGTACCCAACAGCTTTYGTGCCTCAGGCTCCAATGGCAACCTCTCCTCCCAGCCCTCCTGAGTGGATGGAGAGCAGGATGCACAGTGGGGGAGCAAAGGCTCTATCACTGAAGGGAAGATCCTGCTCAGGACCAGCTGAGGATCAGGGATGTGCTCAGCTCTGTGGGACCTGATGGGAKGGAGCCCAGAGTCCTGAGGGAATTGGCTRGTGGAGTTGCCAAGCCACTGTCCATGATACTAGGAAAGTCCTGGAAGTCAGGTGAGATCCAAGATGGCTTTAAAAATGGAAATATTGCACCTATCTTCAAAACTGGGGGAAAGGAAGACCCAAGGAGCACCCGCTGTCAGCCTCCCCTCTGTGTATGGGGAGAAGATGGGACAGACCCTCTTCTGAGGCTCATGGAGGTCAGGGATGGGATTTGGGGCAACCAGCATGACCTCACCAGGGGCAAGTCCTGCCTCACCAACCCAGTGGCCTTCTCTGAGGGGGTGACAACACCAGTGGACAAGGGAAGGGCTACAGATGTCRTGTACCTGGATTTTTGCAAAGCCTTTGACAGGGTCTCCCATTACAGCCTTCTGTCTRAACTGGGGAGAGATAGATTTCATGGATGGACTGTTGGAAGTGATCCAGGYCAAGCTGGACAGGGCTTGGAGCAGCCTGGGACAGTGGAAAGTGTCCCTACCCATGCCAGGGGTGGCACTGGATAAGCTTTAAYGTCCCTTCCAGCCCAAACCATCCTCTGATTCTGATACACAAAGCTCCACCAAGCAGCAATAATACAGTGGCTCATGGATGTGGTACCCAGTTTCTGGATTAAATAAATACTCAGCTTCTTTAAAAGGAACAGTAATTCTCTGGCAGTGAAAACAAACARAGCTTGCTAAATGGCACTATAAAAATCTTCTTGCAAGTCCAATTATGCAATGGTAATTTTTAATATTAGTCTGGCTCACTGCTGTTCTGTTTTTCTACTAGCCCACTTTTATTTTATAGTTCTGGAGATGCTTGTATCAGTTAAAAGATTTCAGGATGTTGTGGAACTATGGGAAAATCTGTGTTTCTTCCTATCTGTGTGTATTCTGTTTCAGACAACTATTTCTAGTTAGGCAGACAAATACATGCATTCAAGAAAATCAACAAAAATCACATTTCACATTTTAAAGCAAAAGCAAAGCAGATTTGCTATTGGCAGCATTTATTTAAAGACATTATAAATGTCCTGATCTACAAGCTCAAAYATATGGGAATCAAAGACATGACAGATAATAAATACTTGATAGGTATATAAAAAGACGGATGCAATGAATCTTACCACTTCTATTTTCCTAGAAAATGTAAACTTTGACTGGCTCCTATCAGTGGCAGGAAATGCTACCAGCAGGAAGGATGGAGTTAGATGACAAATGGGCAGTTCAGAACTATTTTACAGAACCATGAGAAGGTCTGTTTTTCTTGGGACCATGATGTCCCAAGAAAAGTCACCAAAACCAGTGCCTTTGAAAACTCCAGCATCTTTCCCCTTTGCTCATTCTTGAAGCAAATCTGATTGTTCAGTTACTTTCTCCTGGGAACTTTCCTAGAGATTTTTTGCCCTTGATTGTTAYAAATTTAGGAATGAGCAGTTACAGRTGTGAYGGTTTGAACCAGTCTGTTCACTGAACAAGTAATTCAGATTTTTATTTTTTTATGCAGAGTGAGTTACTTTTGTTTGCACTCTTGCTGCCAGTACTATAGGAAAGATTGATGCATTGTAGCAAATCCTTGCTGCAAGGAACATATAACAGCTGCTTAATTTCTCTTTAAAGGAGATAGAACATTGTGGTTTGGTGTCTGTATTTCACTCCATTAGGAATAAACAGATTAAAAAATGCAACTTGGAGAGTTTATGGTTTTAAATCTGTGCTGGGGAGCTTATTACTTTTTTTTTTTTTAATACTTTCTGTTTTTTTTTTTAATACTTTCTTTAACTCAGACATACTTCTACTGGAAATGTACATGGCTGCTTCAAATTCTCCCTGTTTGAGTTGGTCTTAGGGGGATTATTTTCACAGCCAAAGACAACCAGGTACAAAAAYATCTCTATCACCTTGCCCTTTTAATCTGCCCTTTTTAGGTCAAGGAAAGAAGGAGGACAGACGCACCTTAATTACTGCTCCCAGCCCTAACACAGTGTATGGACACCTGCAGTTCCTCCAAACTTTGATTTATGAAAGTTTTCCTGGTTGGTGACTATGYTGAGGAATCATTTATTTTCCTTCTGGCTTGAGGTGTGATTCTTTTATAAACTACCTGCAGCAAATCTGGTGTCTGTTCATTATAGTGATTTAATGTTAATGACTTGCTTCACTGAACAGTGGAGAGGAAAAATAAGTAAAAATATCCAAACAGATAAAAACATCTCGACTCAAAGTCTTGCACAGGAAATAAATTCATATTTCAGTGTAAGGCTTTGGGAGGTTTTAATTTATAATGTAAGCTAATCTTAATACTTSATGCATAGATGTACATTTTAGAGGGTTTTTATGCTTATTTTACCTTAGTGATATAAGCTCTATAGCCAGCAACACAGCAGGGAAAAACTGAAGTTAATTTCTGCCCAATATTGCTGTGATTATCCTGACTTTGTTTTTTCTGCT
>CADDXX010000085.1:2230012-2240361 GCA_902810485.1 Alauda arvensis | reverse complement strand
TAAGTAACTTACAAGCAATATAAGCCTGACTTATATGGTCACATAATACTCTTGTACCATTTTTATTTTGTAGCTGGTTGTTCCCTAACATTTTATTATTGCACATAAATATATTTTTACTGCCACATTTCGTGGCTGCTTCTGCACTGACCCAAGTGGAAGCAACACAGATGCAATGTGGAAATTGAAATGAAGATGATACACAATACTTACATAAAGCTTGACTAATCTTTATGCTGAAACACAGCAAAAGCAGCTACATGAATAATACCACACATTCCTAATGCAGATTGATTTTTTTTTTTTGTGGATCGGCTGCATTAAAAAAGCATCTTATATAAAGCTGGAAGGTCCATAAAAACCAGTAATGGAATTTCTGCAGTTTGAGATTTCACTGTGCTGGTTTTGAGGTCCTTGGCTGGCTTGTCACAAGGAATATCAGCTGTGTGCATATCAGCTGCCATATTGTAGATTTCTCTTTCTTTGTCATGGGGTAGAAGGGGAGGGTTCAGACTCCTCTAACTGAATTTTGCACTATTGTGAATCATGAAGGAGGGTTTTAATTGCCACCATAATGCTAATTCACATTCCCAGTGTGGAAACACAATTCTTCTGGGGAGAATAATGTGAGTTCAAAAAAAGAAATTAGCCAAGAAGCATCACGAATTTATTGTTGGGAAGATGGATCTGCCTGACAGACTGCACCACCATTGTCTGCTGCTCTGGTTGGGTTTYGGGCATCAAACAGCCAGCAGATTGTGGATTTCCAGGGAAAAAATTCTCCCTCAGATAAAAATACACACCCTGAGGCAGAGGCAAAGGAGAAGCACAGAGTTGTCTCTGGCCAACTCCTCTGCTGCTTCTGTAAGGATGGACACAGGGCAGRAGGAATGAAGCAGAACCATCAGCAACACCACTTATTCCATTTCAAGCTCAATGTTGCTGCAGCCTCTCCAGCTAACAGCAGGAATAAATTCATATATGACATTTCTAGATAAAGTGAGTAAAGTGCCTCAATTCGTTTCTGCTGAAACAGATTTCTTCCATATCCATGTCTAAGCCACTAGGAAGCAATGATCAATCCAGTGAAGGGACRAGGAGAAAACATAATAAAATGCTGGTTTGTTGAGAATTTTTTTTGTGTTTTGGTTTTGTTTTGTTTTGGGGGATAGGTGGTAGTGCAGATGGTTTTTTTGGCCCTTTGAAAAAGAGTACAATATGTCTTGGAATACTCAGAAATACCTTCTTTTTTTTTTTTTCGCTAGTGGAATATCTCTGAGAGAAAAGATCAATAAGATGACTGATTGCTTTGAGCACTTCTTCACTCCCCTGAATGGGATGTATTCACTCTTGTGAGATAGGGCCTATTGAAGAGTTACTGGATAGGTTTTTAGAGTCAGTGCTCTATAAATCACTTTATGAGTGCAATAGCCCCTCTTGACCTACTAAAATGTATTGGTAAAACTCATAATTCACCTCCAGTGAGAGGAGGACCATTTAATCTTTCYATTATCTCAGTCAGGAGAATCTTTGGAGAACTAATTACTTCACTAAATGAAGAGAACTTTGTCACCACACGCCAAACCTACACACACTGTGGTGTTAGAAGCAGGTGGCCGCTTTGGCTTGTCACTCCTCCAAATGTTACAGCAGGGCTTTTGTGAGRAATGTTCCTACTACACCTGATAAACCTCCCTCCATGTCGCCATACTCTAGGTAACACAGAGAGACAGGCATGAAAGTGCTTTTAGGACACAGAAGATGAGGGAATCTGGCAACTTGCATCTGCTTTAGTCTTGCTTTGGGAACTTYCCAATTTTTGCTGCAGTTATTTGCATGGGGAGGTCTTTGCATTTCAAAGCACTGCGTATTAAATAAGTAGAAACTTCCAGGCCAAACTTAAATTATACTGACAGAAATCRAGAAGTTTTATTACCTTCTGCCTAATTTTCCCCGTGGCATACAGCTCATTTTAGTTATTCGTTTTCTCTGCTGTTCTCAGCTTTGAAAGTACACCTTAATTTTCCTTCTAAACKGAAAACATATTCCCTTTATAAGGTCACAAAAGATTGGGGTTTTGTATGACCTTTCCTGCAACTGCATCCAGCTGTTGATTTCTGCACTAAAATACTGTGGGTGTAAGTAGCTGAGAAGTCAGAAAATAATGAGTAGTAAAGATAAAAACACTCAGCTATGTTTCAGAAATGTTCTTGCTCAGGGTTTTCATTTGTCCCCAGCTGAGAAAACACTGGCAGGTTTACCATTATTACTCTAAATACCATTGTTGTTGTTTCTACTACTTATTACTGCTTTTGGCAAAAAGAAGTTTCATTTCATCAGGGAACAATCAAGCAACCACAGTGCCCCAGCCTGGGCAGGGTCAGCTTTGCTTTCAACTCCTTCCATCATCATTAACTCTGGCCAGCACCACGTCCAATTTGTGCACCACAAGCCTCACCAGGAGCTATCACAAGGGAACAATTTCAAGAAGCTGGGCTCTAAAATCAAACTGTGATGCCTCAGCAACTCTTATCTTTCTTCTCAGAGGGCATATGCAGAGTGGTATTGTTCTTGCACCGAAGACTGAGAGGAGAACCAAGAAAGCAATGCAGAGGCAAGAAACCACAGCTAGCCAAGACTTTGGGTGCAGGATTTGTGCTAAATGTCATGTCATGTACCTTTTGTGGGGGGATCCTGAGAAAGAATGAAGATATCTTTAGGCTTAGATAACCTTATCTTACTTATAGCAATTTTGGTGATTTTGAACTGTTCATCCCCTGACCCACCTCCCAACAGTCAGGTCTGTCCTGTGTCCTCTTACCAGTGAACAGGAGAAAAACAAAATGCTGCTTTCCCCTACCTATTTTTAATACTGTACCTCCTTCCACCAGTTCTGACATAGTTCAAATTAAATTAAGATGCACAGGAAAGACACTTTGTCCTCAACCCAAGCTCTGCATGTGGGTGCCTGTGTCACCAACAGGTACAAAATGCTGTTTCTCATTCATTTGGTTAAATGTTATTTGCATTTCACTTCTAATTTCAAACAAATCCTAACTTTGCTTCATCTTTTTCCAAAATAAAATAAGGGAGGAAAAAGGTCATTAACAGTGTCAAGAGATTGAACTTGTTTTGGTTTCTTTTCTTTTCCTGAGGACCAAAAATATGCTAAAACRTGGAAAACTTCKTGAAGCTGCTATCTACAGTTGGCAWAAACTGAATTTTCATTGATAAGGGAGAAACAATTGTCCAATTCACTGTCAAGTCTGGCACATAGGCAAGAAAGAGGCCAAAAAGTCACTCACGAATGTCTAAACATGCCAGACACTGAACAAGAGCAATTCCTTCTTGTGAGCTTGACATGTAAATTTCAGTTCTAAGGTTTCTAAATTTGTTACTTCTCAAAAGCAAGAAGAAAAAAAAAGATTCTGACCTATATTTAATATGCTGAGTCCAGACACTTGCCCCACATTCCACAGGAACTGCTACTTACCTCTCTTCCACCYTCAACYAAGCTGGCTGGCATTCCAGGAATTTGCTGCACACTGTTTCCCAAATCTCCACTCAGGTTTGCAAACCCACTGATCCCATTCTAACAATTTGTTTTTGATTTGCTCCTAAATGAGCAGATTTGTTGTTTCCCATCGTTGTATCGCCAGCCCCCAAAACCCCCGTGGAGCCGCGCGGTCTGTGTGATGCCTCCATGAAAGCAGGCATGACTTTGCCAGCAAAACCAAAATTTTGGGGCCATGCCCCATGTACTGACCTCCACCAGTGGCCTGGGTTTGCGCTCCACTGAGAAGCTGAAGTGGCAGAGCTCGCAGTAGCTGGTGTTGGAGGACGACAGCCAGTGCTCCAGGCAGCTGCGGTGAATGGTCCCCAGCGTGCCCGTACATTCGCAGGGGGACAGCAGCTCCTCGTGGCTGCTGCCCTCGTGGCAGATCCTACAGATGGGCCGATCATTGAAAGGGCTGCTGCAGGAGAGGGAGGGAAAGCTGCTGGTCAGTGTGCAAGGCTGTGGTAATAGCCTTTTTCTCTGGTGTGAACTAGAAATATTTGCATTTAAGAGTGCTTTGCCCTGTTAGCGATCCAACCCCTGGGCTAATGGTTTAAAGACATTTTGGTATTCTTGTTTAAAATGTCTCTTCTGTTGCGGGCGGGAAAGTGTAGCGTGAAAAACAGATTGGCAGATGAGAGGCAGAAGGACTGAGTCCTTCTCTATTTTGTATTTCCCAGTTCTTCAAAYAGGAGCAATGCAGCCACCTCTGGAAATCCCAAAGTGCATCAGAGGGGTTGTAAATCTGCTTCAGCTGGGCACTTCTTCTTGTAGTGGTGATCCTTTACCTAAATATTGTTTTCACTGGCCAACTTTCAGCAGTAAAGGACTGCTGAAAGAATAGCAGCTTGTCCTGTAGTACGACGAAGGAAGGACCACAACTTTAGAAAAGCACATGAAGGCAGAAACCTCCACTCCTTAGAAAGGGTTTCCCTCGCTTTAGACCACCYCACAGGCAGGTCAAGGAGTGATACAAACAGAACTGAAAAGAACTGTGCCAAATACATCCCTGCTGTGGTATTTCACCTGCACTGCTTTAAGATCCAAGAAGTCTTTCCATCTCACCACCAGCAAAGACAAATTTTAATTTTGACCCAAGCATCAAGTCTGGATTAGGCCAAACATACCAGAATAYTCTTTCTTGCTTCTAATGAGAACAAAGYCAGCCTGAGGCRTGCTTCAAAGGCATAGATTAACAAYACATTTCACCCCTAATTTGCCTCTGTAAACCAGCAGCAGAAAGAGCTGGTCAGTCACCAGGACAAGGACAGAAGCTGAAACACTGTTGTTAGACACAGCTTGTCCTGCTGCTCAGCACACACGGCTGTTTAGGAACCATTCCTGTTTAGGAACTGTGATGCATTCTGCAGCATGATCATTATGATGCTGGGATGGGGCTTTAATCACACCAGATGGGAAGGGGCCTGTCCCTCCTTCTATCCCCCACGTACCTCTGCACGGCGAGGGTCCGCACGACAGATGAGAGCAGCTGCCCATCCTTRGAGGACACCTGCATGACATACTGGGGACAGCTGGTGGCCAGGCCCCTGCTGCTGCCGGGCAGGCTCTTGCCATCGGGGGCTGGAGGGCGTGGGCACTCTGGAGGGACTCCAGGCAGGTGGCTGCAGTGGTTCGTCCTCATGGCGCTGGGCAGMGGGTCCCCATCTAGGCAGGAACGAGGGCAGGGAGGTGCTGTGGGGCACATCTCTCCCTGTCTGACGAACACCAGGCATGAGAAGGAGCATCCCTTACTTCCCACCCCAGATTTCTGAAGCCCACTCAGCAGGGAAAGGGAGTTTACAACATTAAGTGTCACCGAAAAAAAACAGTCTGTACATCCCCCAAGCAAGCCAGCAACCCTGCTTTCTTCTGTCTGCAGACTCCTGAAGAAAGAGGCYGAACCTTTTGTCACTCCCCCTCCAAATGTTTCAAAGGAATATACAGTCTTCACCCTGTGCACTTTCAAATTTAAAGTCTGTCACTGTCCGCCAACTGAGAAAGTAACGTACTGGAGGAGAAAATGGCTGATCGGCTTCAAATCCCCTTTGAAAACACTTCACTGCTGCTTAGTGTCTTCTGTCACCAACCCACAGCAGAGCACAGACCTGGCAATTAATCCTGTACAGGGCTTTAGTCACACAAACCCGCTTAATCACAGCCTGCACGCAGCAGTAATTTATGCCACAAGGTGAGGCAGAAATCACAGCCTGCCTGGGTCTCTCTTCCCTGCTTTGCTCTTTTGTCACATCACTGCGAGTGTGGTGTGTGCACTTTTGTGAGTGTGAGACTTTTGTATGGTGCTTTCAACTATTGCAATTGGGAAGGAAGGTTTGTGCGGGGAACAAGGAACCTGGGTGTGTGAATTCCTGATGCCTTGGTGGGATGGATGCTCCTGGCTGGGTGTGCTTGTCGTGGAGGGTTCCACCAGGCTGTGYCCCTGCCGTCTTCCCCTTCAGGTCAGGCACCAGAAACGCACACATGGGGTGAGTTAATCCTTCTGCAAAATGGGGGCAAGATTCCCTAGCACGAGTTGGGACATTTGGCTACAGTCCCATGTAAACCTTGCAGGGGGCAGTTATAATATTCCTGTGTTAAAATCGGGACTTCCCTCCTAAATAAAAGTGTTCTGCGCCACCATACACCATAGCTGTATGGTGTCAGCACTGCAGCTSAGAAGAATCTTTAAAAACCAAACATGAATGAAACCCTCTAAACAAGGGTGTTTGTCCAAGGGTGTAGAAGAAACCTTGTGATTTGGCTTTGCTGGATTTGAGCAATAGCAGCACTAACCTTTGGAAGCCACCTGAAGGGATGKCTTTGGCAGTAAGATTTTGTAGCATGTGAGGACTGGTGTGGATGCTGGACCATTTGCACCACACAAGTGTTCACACAGGGACTCATTCTTAGAAAGACATCTAAAATAGGAAAATACTTYGGCAAAACGTTTGTTTTGCAGGATTACTTCAGCTATTTTCAGACCATGCACACCCCAGGGAGTGAGCTGGAGGCTGATGAGACAGCTTACAAGGAAGAGAGTGTTCAGGAAATGGGGAAGGCAATGGGATTCTGGGCCTCATTTACAATGAAAATGAAGCAAATGGCTGATTGTCAAAACCATTAACATATAAAAGATGCAGACATTTCAAGAGAATAAGAGCCACAGACTCTCCAAGGAGATCATGGTGTTCAGCAACATTTTAGTTTTAAAATCCATGCTGAGACTGTTTAACAAGAAYGTTCAGCTGCTGAGTAGCTGCTTCATTAAACATAAAAAGCCTAAGAAGTATCATGCTTACAGACCCAYGCTACAGAATTATATATTTCTTTCCTGATTGCTTCACTGACCCCATTAAGTACAACAGTGGGTTTATAATTTCATATAAAATGACCATTCAGGCCTTTATAAATACATCCATCAGTCACTTGATGAGTCTGGAGCATTTGCAACTAAATGCAAAGCTTTAAAGCACATGGGAAATAATCTGGCTATATCTCAGCAATGTTAATTCAAATTTCTGCCTAAAGCACTGCATTGATATCACACTTTGGCAGATATAGGTAATCCCTTTCTACTTTTTTAAAAGGGAGTTGAAAGTTACAACATATTTTTCTGAATTCAGAAGAACCATTTTCACACCAAATCAGTGCACATGCTTGAAAACTGATACAATTACAGAATTAAATTATATGTGCTTTCATAATGAACCCCATGGTAAATAACGGAGATTAGTTGTCCTGAGAAGCATAGAGATCCTAAAYAAATCATAAGTTAAAGCTGGCATTAAGGAATTGTAGATCTTAAGGGCTACAAACCCCCAAAGTCAGTATTTACCCATATGTTTGTATTATGTCAAGAAGTTTTACACCTGAAACATGCGGAAATCTGTTAAAAATGCCTCAATGAAAGAGAAAATAAAGAACAAAACTAGGAAGATGTGTTTAGATAGTATTTATGAAGASAAGTGATATTAAATTGGGGAAGACAGAATATCAGTATTTATTCCAGATGCCAGAAAATTATGAGAAAAGTGGCTGAATTAGGCATGATGAATGTATTTAGCTCTTATATGGGTTTATGGGTATAAGAGTGAAAGTAAAGTTGTTGCAGATATTTTCTTTATGCAGAAAGTGTAAAAACAATGGCAAACCAATCTATAAACTCAAGTAAATTATCTGAGAGCATGCTGAAGCTAGGCAGAAGATTCAAGTGCAGAAGATATCCTTTGCCCCACAAGAATTTATAGGATGCTATATTCCTATKTAAGAGATTTATAACTTCTGTATCAAAAACCCACAAGGCTCAACAAGTGACAGTGAGCAAGGCACTGCCACTCCAATTGAGTTGCACTCAAATAAGACGTTAAAAACCAGCATTACTGCCCTGAAATGGAATTTAAAGACTAAGCCATCTGCAGACCTGGAATACAGCTGGAATCCTTGTTGCACYCTTTCTGACTGTGCATGAGTTCACGCCAATTCACAAAACATCATCAGGGTGACAAGCTAAATTCTCATAGCAGAGCTTTTTTAAAGCAGTGATGTTTTTATGCTGAAGCTGTGAGTGGCTGAGATTTGCACAAGACAAAATGATCTTTACACTTCAAAGAGYGGGTTGGAAATGTTGAACAAATACTCATGGAGTTGCTTCCTTTTCCTTTTTTTTTTCAGCATCTCTGCTAAGAATAGCACTTATTCCTTCTCTCAGTCATGGTTTTAAATGTGGAAACCCATTCACCTTTCTTATTCCATGTTCCCATGAGCTCACCCTGTTAKTTTCAAGAAATGCGACGCAAACTTGCATCAATTAGCTTCAAGACTTAAAAACATGYATGAAAAACCACTAGCATCCCATCTGGAGACATTTTGCAAGAAACATTGCATTATTTTAAAAAGACAGTCAAAATACTAATATTAATGACAACAAACCAAACCAAAAACAAAAAAACCCCATACCAACAGAAAAATCCCAAATACATACCCACACCAAAAATTAATAGTATTAATAAAATCCCAAACAAAAACCAAAAAACCCAACAGCAACAAAACCCCAAACAACCAAAAAAAACCCACCCTTTTCAGAAGCTTTCAGAGATATGTTGTTATTTCCTATTTATATAATTTCACATAATTTTGGGCAGTTTTCTTCAGAATTTTAGACCCCAGTGACGTGTGGACAGTTTTTCACTTGGGACAGATCAGCAGACCTGGAGCACAGATAAAATTCTCTGTCTTACTGCAAGCTGGAAGAACAGTACAAATCATGAAGGAGCATCTCCCACCTTCTCTTCTGCTGCCAATCCTGGCTGGCTACTCAGAATGCAAGTTGCTGCATTCCAAGTAATAAATTAATGTTTTCAAGAGCTGTCAGCAATGCAGTTGTCMGAGGCTGTGTGAAAAGGTGTTCTCCACTGGCTCAGATGTCACAAGATCATGCATTACCTTTGTTTCTAGAAATGGGGAACAGGAACTTTCCCTCACTGAGGTTTAGACAATAATTTTATGCCACCCTTTAGGATGCTCCAGAGACCAAAGCAGCCATTGCACCCACTGGGTCATACCCAGTTGCTGCAAGATCCCTGTTTCCCCTTCCCACCAAAAATTGCAGAAGAAGAACCAAATTTCTCAACTGCAGAGCACTGTGAAACCTCCTAGATTTTTACCTACTAAGAAACAATGCAGAGTACTGTGAAGGTGGAATAGMTGAAATGGTTTTTAAAAAGTAAGAACCCCTGGGGGACCTGAAAATCCTATTTTAGTGGACAAACACTGATTTTTATGCACATCCTTTCTCAGATACTCATATCTGGAATAGTTTGAAATGTTTCTTAACTCTTCCCTCCACAATCCACCAGAAAAAGCTTCATGGGTGCCCTCCTGGTTTCAGACAGACAAATATTGAGTAAAGAAGTCGGTGGAGTAACTGGCAGTTGCAGCTGAAGCTGGGGATGCTGCAGCACCAGAAGGCCAGCAAGTCCCCCAGAGTAAAAGTTAATTTCCCTAAATTGAGAAGATTAATTCCTATATTTGGTAATAACGTGGTTCAGCACGTTATTAAGGARAGAAAAAATTGCTGCCTGACCTGGTCATTTTGGAGCTCTAAAGCCATCAGTGAGAGAAGCAGCACAAGGACACAGCAGTTCTCGGATCTTTTGGTCAACAACATTTCTATATTACACCACCACATTTTAAGGATCTATGAGAGACCACTGAAAGGTGCAAGAGGAAGATGTGGTAATTGTTCCCCAGCTGAGGACGACAGATTTCACTCTAAAGCGTTTTGACACACAGAAGTAGTGCAGTACCAAACCTGGATGACATTGGGCAATTTTACTCTGTTTCAGCCACACTTTACTAACTCTTCATGCTGTAAGTAGCATTTCCCATTCATCTGGTCTGATTGCAGAGAGCTCCAAGGGCTTTTAAAAACTACTACACAKTAGGCTGCATTCAATTTTATAAAAAAGCACATCAAAAAACTAAGTGCTCGTCTGAGGCAGCRGCACAAAGCAGTCCAGCATAAATGGTCCTTAAGAGTCTGACCATGAAYTTAAAACTTAACTGTCCACTCATAAATAATTGTTATTTTATTATGTRCTGAACCTTGAACCACTTTCCATGAGAGCAACAGACTCCCTTTTTGGCACTGTGAACTCTAATAAATTGCTTTATATGCCTGCACAGCCACTAACTTGAGTCATTTGCTTAGATTTGTATCCTTTTTTTGGTTGAAAGTTTTCAGAAGATAATAAATACCTTAAGTACTTGTGATGGTGGCATTTTAGCCTTGCCTAAA
>CADDXX010000085.1:2183015-2229908 GCA_902810485.1 Alauda arvensis | reverse complement strand
CTTACAGGTTACAAAGGACATGTAAGGAAATCTAACATGTTCCTAAATTCCCTTTTTTCATTGTCACATCTGCTTCAGACCCCTATTCCCCTATTTTTCCACTCCAGTCCAAAAACTTCCCGCTTATTCCCCAGAACATGGCTTAAAYCACAATTTTTTCACACTTAGGCACCAAAACAAGTGAAAGAATTAGTATCTGCTTATATATCAAAGCTTGCATATTAAAAGGCCCAGAAGCTTGGGATTTTTGCATGAGAAAGTTCTGGATTCTCTTTCCTCTTTTAGGTCACTTTATACAAATGAGTCAAGCACTTCTTGGCCTAAAATGTGAAAGATGACAATTTCATTTGGTCTCAGCAGCTGTCAAAGGACAAAGAACTCCATAAACTCAGTCCTTAAAGACAGACTTCACATCTAAAAAATCTTCAAGTAGTTTGTCCTGAAGAGTGACAGTATTTTTTTGCACACTGTGTTTTACTGAAGAGGCACTTCCTTCATCATGGAACTGTAAAACTTTCAGCAGTCCCATTCTCTGCAAGTACCTCRGATTTTATCAGAAAACCTGTCTTTTGCAATTTCCAGCAGCAGCAGATTTAACTGCATCAGCCAATGCCTCTGGACTGTGACCTCTGTTCCATTTAGGTGCTTCATTCCTGCTGCTTGTTTTGTCAGAAAAAGCAAAACTGAGAGTGCAGGCTGCTTGTTCCACCCTCTGAGACTCACGCCACTCCTGCACGCAGCAGAGTGCACCAAAGAAATGGAACACAAGTTACACCTACCACACCTTGATGTTTTCAACTCTTCTTTCAGCAGATGGGGAGAATTGAGGCAGTGTGAGGACCCRTGTTTCTGTCAAATACAAAGTCTTGAAGTCTTTGTTATATCCAAGGTCTTAGGAGGGCAAATTCAGTCAGATCTGATCCAAATGTGCTGCATTTGATGGAGCTGTTACTGTTGACCTTCCCCACATTTAGGCCAGGCTCAGAGGTACTGTCCCACAGTTGTAGGATGGAGCTCAGGGTACAGTGCTCAAAGTTAAATATTTATGTACTCTCAAGRCCATGTTTTCATGTTCAAAAATAGCTCTCCCCATTTCCACTGCAAGGTTAAAAGGAGGGCTGCCAACATCAGACAGATCATTGCCCTGCCCCACATAATAAATTCCTAATTCGGCTTCTCTTTTTTGTTCACACAGGTAAACATCAGTGATTCCAACTGATTCCTCCTGGCCAGGWAAGGCCAAGCTGAAATTACTTACTTAAACTGCAAATGGTGTAAACAGTTTACACCTGAGGCTTAACTTCATGCTTACAGTTTGGTAATGAACTCTTGTTCTTGTAAATCTTGTGTAAATTAACTCTTTGACAAATGGGATCAGTTCTTAACTTGTGGTTTTACCTGGCTCACAGTGGCCACATGAACACAGATTTTGAGGCTGTGACCAAGCAGTGTCTCTGCACAAGAATTCGAGCAATGGAGAGCACAGGGAGTGCTGGCAGGTGATGGAGGCATGAGCCTGAAAACTGCAGGGCAAAAAGAGCCAGCAAAAAGCAAAATGTTTTTAACTACTAATGGGGGATACCTGGAGAAATGTGGTCATGGTATTTCTACAGACAGTSTAACAAAAATGCTACTTCTTCTGTTCATCATTGCTAAGTTAATTATTTGCCTGTTTTTAGTACATTTGAGTCTTCCAGCTCCTGCAGTCAATACTGCACAGGAATATGATCCTATTACAATGACTGCATTTATACTTCTCACTATTGATGGAAAAACAGTTCAATGTRTGAAACTTAAAAAAGACACTAAACCCACTTTCAAATTAAAGTAAGTAGAAAATTGAAAACATTTCTCTTTTTAATAGCTTTATATTTTAATTCCAGAGTTTAGCAATATTGGCTGCATCAGTCTTGCACTTGAGAAAAGCTTCATTAGAAGCTCAATGAGCACAASTTGTCTTTAAGACTTCAGTTACAAAACAAAGATTATTATCATACCCTGAAYACCTCTGTTTTGATGTAATTTAACCTGAAATTGTTCAGGTATCTTCATATTAATTTTTTTTCTTCCTTAGTCTTCATCTGCATGAAAATTTAATATTAAAATTTAGTTCCTGCACAGAGGACTTCTTTCCATGCATTCCAAACATCTCACTGTCTGCAAGGCACCTGCAACACTAAAAGTGTCTGGTGCTCTGCATTGAAGCCTCTGTGCATCAAGTACTATCAGAAGACCCTTTTCTTCTTCCCTAGGTACTGTGTTTGTCAYTTCTACAACAAGACTGAAAACCCCATGGGGTGGATTCAGTTCTCATATCTTATGCAGCAATGAATCACCTGGATGACAGTCTGCAAATACCTGAAACTTAGCTTGTGTGTGAGGCTTTGAAAGCATGTCCCCAACTAATATATTTACATGTGTAATATATGCTTTCACTTGTTCTAAGACTGTGGGATCACCCCAGGTGTATCTGGAAGTGCCATCTAACAAGCCACTTTCCTTCCCTGAAGAGAATTTACTTTACATTATTTTATCTTGTTGTGTTTGAGTTGGCAGCAGCTGCGTGTTTGATGTTTAACAACGGGGGAATTAGTCTTCCAAATATCTTGTTTGAAAAAGAGGAAAACACTTTAAAAAGCAAAATGCCTCTAAATGCAGGTCTATTCCTCTACCTTTTCCCTTTTTACCTTTCAGCCAAAAACAGCTACAAATATTCTTGCTGTATTTTCCTTCACATGGGAAGATAAACCCCTCCTGTTCCCATATCAGTCTATTTCTCTCAGCAGGAGYAAAGTGTGGACTCCATGGGTTTCTATAATATTTATATGAAGATTTCCTTCTGAACTTGAATTTGGGAGAGGGGAAGAGTTTTTCATTGAACTCCAAGACTTGCACTCTASTCCAGAATGAGACAAACACATGGGAATATTGTGAGTTAATTAAATTCAGTGATARTTCCTTACACTGACTACTTTTACAGGGGTATGTAATGTGTTATAKAAAACTATATGCTGTGGGGACTAAACAGCTCCATTTCTTTTCCAGTAACAAGCATACCAAGAATGCTTGTAGTCATTGTCACCTGAAGTTGGCATTGCTCAAACAAATCAGATCTGACATGCACAACTGGAAAGGCAAAGATATTGCTGCAAAATAAAATACATAAAATTCAATTTCTCTTCAGTAATCTTCAAGCAAATCACTGAAATGCTGCACTAGTGAATCAAAACTACAAGATAGAACTAAATCAAAGTGGCAGAGGTAAAATTTATTGTCCTTATCAAATTCAAGATAAATACCAACCAAAAAATAACAAGAGTTAGAAGTAAACTAGGTATTAGCCTTATTTCTATGAGAAGTGAAGGCAGCAGAAGTCTGGAGCGGGTTGAGCTGATTTTAGCTGAGATTTTAGTCTATGTATTATTGTGACTTCTGCTCTGTAATCAACCATGACATGCAGAGTTTCTTGCATACCCAAGGCAAGCTTGGCATAGGACTATTAGAACTTCGCAGAATAGCAGTGAGCCAGACTAATGCTGAAAAAAAAAAATAGTATTGTGTAATTGGACCTGCAAGAAATCTCATAGATTTCTATAGTACCATTTAACAAGCTCTGTTATTTGTTTTCACTACCAGAGACTTACTGTTCCTTTTTAAGAAGCTRAGTATTTGTAATCCAGGAACATGGAACCACATCTCTGGGCCACTATATTATTGCTGCTTGGTGGAGCTTTGTGTATCAGAATCAGAGGATGGTTTGGGCTGGAAGGGACRTTAAAGCTCATCCAGTGCCACCCCTGGTGTGGGCAGGGACAYTTTCCACTATCCCAGGTGCTCCAAGTGCMAGKGTCCAACCTGGCCTTGGACACTTCCAGGGATTCAGGGGCAGCCACAGCTTCTCTGGRCACCCTKTGCCAGGGCCTCCMCACCCTCACAGGGAAGAATTTCTCCCTAATATCTGATCTAAACTTACTCTCTGTTAGTTTGAAGCCAACAACCCTTTTCCTGTCATTCCAGACCSTTATGAACAGTCTCTCTCCATCTTTCCTGTAGCCTCCCTYCTCCCTTTTCTCCAAAAAGGYCACAATTAGGTCACCTGAAACATTCTCTTCCCCAGGCTGATGCCTGGAGTTGCCCCAAACACCAGGGCCAAGTCCCACTAGGTCTGAGAACATGATGATGGTGATGTTCCTCCAGCCACACTTTTAAAGCACAATGTTATTAAAGATTCACTTACGTCTCATCAAAATGTTTGCACATCTTTGTACCACTTTGCTCACTGTAAGATATCACCCATGGTACAAAAATCATCCAGAAGCGTGGAAAGGCTACAAYTTAGCTGAGCACATTGGCTCTGTTGCAGAAGAATCTGTCTGAAGCTAGTTGTTGCCAAAGGGCAAAGTAACTAAAGAGCTCCAAGTTTTCCCTGAGGGCTGCAAAATTCTGGGTTTTTCGGAGATGTTTGTGAACAGCCAGAAGTAAAAAGCAAGATAAAATACTTATTTTCTTTCAGCTATTTGTACCAGCCTACTTCATCCTCCAAATAATTATTCTTTTTCAGTAAACAAGCAACAAAAATAATCTCCTCCAAGACTTTCCCTCGTGCCATTGCCTGATGCTGAGGCAGATAAAAAGGAAAACCCTGCTGGACGTTTAAGGTGTAGGTTTTCCACAACCTCTTGATTGATTTCTATCTTCCACAATGCAGRATTCTGTGGGTCTCTGTCCCACCCACTACTCTAAATACCAGAGTTTAGGGTCAGTCAGCCTTACCTCACTGTAGGGCTGTGGAAATTTCTAGAATCTATTCCCTCACCTTCCAACTTGACACTTAYGGTGAAATGGCTGTCACACCAACTGAGGAGAGTTTAGGTAGAAACAAYTAACAATGAAACCTAAAAATTGAACCCTTAACAGCCCTTTCTAAAAAACAGCCCTAGTTATGTACTTCAGCTCCATCTCTTAATCAAGAGCAATTTATATTTACACAGCCCATGAAATGTGAAGTTTGAGGATCCTGGCTTCAAAGGCACTCGCTATTTAATAGAATAAACCAGCACACCACATTCACCACAGGGAGCCCTTTTCTTGGTTCAGTTAATGCTCAGGACTGACTTTACAAAGCACACTTCTCAATCCAGACCTGGTGAGCAAACACACAGGATCAAATGCCTAGCTCCCAATTCTGTCTACCTGTTTAGCACCTGATGAGCATAGAACTCTGCTCTGCTTGACAGAGAACAGATGACACTCYTCCTCCCTGGAGGCCTCCACACAGACATGTCTCACACACAGTGGTAAATTGAGTATACAGATGATTCTGCTGGTTCTGGCAACCAGAAAGAAAGCAGAAAGATTATTTTTAGCATGGCACTTCATTACCAGTTTAATGGCATCCCAAGGTTTAGCAGCCTGTCAGGTCAGAAAGAAATTACACCTTGTTAGAGAAAAGCACTGAAACAAATTTCCTCATTAAGTACCATGTCTCCTAGCCTTTACCTATTGCTGGCAACATCATTTTTCACCCTGTAAATTGGGCAAATAAGATTCAATCGTTTTTTGTTTTATGTTGGGCTATCWCCATCACTTTTACCTTCCTTGCCATTGACTAGTTAGATTTTAAGTATTTTAATACGTTTTATTTAAAGACCCAGAAAGTTGTGTTTCTGGGTCTTTAAATAAAACGTATTAAAATACTTCCACAAGTATTTTATAATAGCATTGATTCTGAAGTTGGAAAACTGATCACTTTTATATACAAACATCTTAATAAACTAGTGAATCTTAGTAAATTTTTGTATCATCATTTTGCATTTGCCAGAAGTTAATTACATTTCCTATGCCATCTGAGCATTGTTCTCAGCTAGTCATACTAGTCCTTAAATTTGTTCAATTTTTCCGTCAAATGAATCCCCGGTGTTTTTCTAAGGAAGCTGGCATACTCCAACAAATCTCCTTCCTTTCTAACTCCTGATTTATCTCCTGCCACAGCTGTGGAAGCAGAATGAATCCCTGATATCCCATTATTCTATAAATATATCTTAATACTCTTTGCATACTTGTCTATGTAACATCCTCCAGTCATACAACATATTTGCAGCCCCAATGAAGAACAGTGAGTTAAAAGGGACAAAAATTAGTTTAAAGTAAGCCAAAGCCTTGTTCAAACTCCTTCTCAGTGCAGCTCATCTCCAAAGATGAACAGTCCCACATAATAGCTGTAATAATTAAAGCACATATTTGCTTCCACTATTTGTGAGATCTGTCCTTTCTGACAGTCAGTATCTGTTTCAAGCACATTACATTCCTGGCTACTGATACAGACAGAGGAGGAATAATTATGGATAGGAATTTGTGAACAAGTGTTCCCAGAAACTCCGACTATCTGTCTCATTTCACAGAGCCATGAGCTCTCAACTGTCAAGCAGGACTGAAATAAGCAAAACAGAAACAGGAAATTCGCTATCTCAACCCCAAAATACTGAACAACATTGGCCCAGGCCAGAGCACACTTGTCTTTTGTCAAGAGYAAAGCAATAGAAGCCTAATAATGAACAAAGGCAATTAATTGCAACAGGCCAGCACTGAAAGAGGTGAGGGAGTCCAGGTGGAAGAAAATTTCACTTGGATTTTGGGGGTGGTTTCTTGTGTGTGAGAAGGGGCAACTGATTCATTACCTTTTAAGTCTTCAGAGAGGAGAGAAAAAAAGACATAYCTGCACACCCCTAAACAGGTTGTGCTCCTTAGAAAATGTGAACAGGCAAATGGTGAAGGTCTGGCAGCCACAACCCAAGTGAGCTGGGAAGGAAGTGCCCTTGTGTCACCTGGTTTTACGGATATATACAAAACATGGGGARAACTGAGCCATAGTCACTCTCATTTTTTCATTTTTCCATTTGATATTTCATTATTTATTTGATTTAGTTGATAGAAGCTTTTAAATCAAACTCTGTGTGGAATCTGTTCAAGTGAGTTGAGAGCCAGTAAGCAAAAGCAACCTGTAYATGTATAAAATATTTCAAGGAACTGAGAGATTTGTCTCTAATTTCTAAACCTTAGAGGCAGCAGAGYCTGATTACAGCAGCAATGTCCAGTGAAGTGCCTCCAGTTGTTCTTCTCCATTGCAGTTTTCTCAGTCAYTATAAACCCCTGGTTGTTCGTACTGGCACACAATTGAAGAGCAGACAGTCAAACAGCAAACAGAAATTAACTCTGTGTTGTGTGTCACAGCTGAAAGCCCACACCAGCCYTGAAGCTGCCAATTACTCCCAGCCCAAGATGTGTCCTTAAAAGCAGGATTGTCACAGAASCCTGTAGTCACAAAAAGTGAGTGACCAACCATTGCTGCACAATGAAATCAGCTTACAGGCAAGGAGCTGGCTTTAAGGGCTCTATTATGGATGAGTTYCTCTTCTACTGTTGAAAATACTTTGATCTCCTGGTTTCAGAACATGTCTAAATTTAAAATAAGCTGCTGCAAGGGAAACTATCCTTTTATGCTGGAATTGAGCTGCATGGATTGGAAGGTTATGGGCACAAGTAGAAGGACGGCAAGAATGGGGAGATTAGCTCCCACATTCGTATTCCCGCCTGTCTTGGCACAGGTGCATGCCCTAAGCCAGAGAAACTACAACTTCAGCAGCTRTGAAAAAGTGGATCTGCAATTTGCTAGCAGGAGAAAAGAGAGGTGGAATTCCATTTCCAGCTTCTGATCATCTTTGGGGGCTGGTCCCAGAAGACAAAGCTTATTCTGTGTGTTATTGATACTCCCATTGACACTGAACTAGTAACTCCTCCCTCTGCTGCACCAGAGCCCTCAGACACAATTTGGCACAATTCACCTTGGGAAGGAGCAGCCTGAGGATTTCTGTAACATAAAGTTCATAAGGTCTCCAGTAGCATCCACAGAAGGTATTTTATTCTGTTTCATAGAGATCTTAAAAGACTAAATTGTGAGTTCAAACAGCCCAGATGATGAAGCTGTAAACCTGTCCTCATGTGCAGATACCAATGGCTTAAACAAGGCCTGTACATCCAGCTACAGCCATGAAATACAATAGTTTTATTCCCTAGTGTTTGAGAGATTAGTGCATTTGATGCTTCTCATAAACAGCCTAGAGCAGACAAGCAAAGAACCAACACTGACCTTGTGTCGAATTTACAATTTTTATTTTTTAAACCCTTGGAAAACCAATAACCTAAACCATAAGCTAATTTGGAGAAAACTAATCTCCCTAGTGCTCAGCCCAGTGAGGCTTGTAAAGCACCCAGCTCACACAGAGGTAGGAAGAACTATGTGGATAAGAAAGGAYTGCAGACTATTGTAGCTCTGACCCTGCCTCATCCTTCTCATGCTCTCTCTCTCTCTGAGGTAAAGTATTGATTACTTTAGATAAGAACTGGGAGCAGACTCCAGACTAGATGACCCAAAAAGAAAAGAAAAAAAGAGGAAGGTCTCCTGCACTTCACCTGCAATCTAAACATMTTGGATTATTTCTTTTTCCATTGTGTCAGTGATGGTGGCTTAATGGAAGGATTAAGCACCAGTAWAGGAACACCAGGCTCTGGGTCAGCACCTCACACTGGGCACCCCAAAGCAGCAGCCACCTCTCTGAGTGTGCAGTTTAAAACCTCTCTGAATTGCACACTAACCTGTAGGAATCCCAGGTCTACTAAAATAATGAAATGCAGAAAGAGCTGAACAACTGCAGCTCTGCAGCAGCATCAACCTCCTGACCTTATCCYCAGAAGTGACCAGGGTGATCCTGAGCTGTTTACTCAACAGTTTAATAGGTGAAAGATGAAGCTAATCTRGAACAGGGGCTTCAGAGAGAAGCAAAATGAATGATGGAGATGGTCCCAGAGAAGACTGGCAGCCACTGGATAGTGCCATAACCTGATCATTGGATAAAAGTTAAAATGTTGGATGAAATCCCATTGCAGGAGTGAAATATGGCAAATTTCTTTCAACACTAGCTTTTTATAAAACACCAGTTCTAAAAAGCTTCAGACTGCCTGGGTTGTGACAGCTTCACAACAGTATTTATTCATTTGTGTTTACTGTCACATCCCAATAAATATCACAGTCAATAAAAGCTTTATTCCTGTTGCCTGTGCCCTTTGATTAMCCTTCTGCAAAATTTGCCTATTCATCATGACTGTCATCATCAAGCCAGAAAGAAAGAKTTTTCTTTTGCTAGTGTTTATTTTTTCCATGTGTATTTTAACACAGAGATGCATTTGCACATTTTATGTGTTAATTTTTTAATAYTTGCTTAGTGGTCTTACAACACTTGCTATGAAGTTTAGGCAGCCTAATATAAAYGTGACAGAATAATAAAAAAGCCAAGCATTGGCCATCCCTATCTAGCAGAGTTCTAATCTAAAATTCCAGTGGCAATCTCCACTGTTGCTTTTTATCAGGAGGAAAAGCAGGGCTTCTACCTTTTTTAATTTTTTCTTTTAATAAATAAAATTTAAAAATTTAAGGGACACCCAACATTTGAGCGGCAGTTTATCAAGGTCCTCTGGCAGGCTTCATGAACCACAGATTCCTTTCATGGCTATTCTGGGGATTCTAGTGATCTCCAGTCCTGCAGAGACTGCCCCAAGGGCATGATATGTTTCCACATCTCCCACAGAACAGTCAACATTAAAAAATCAGTAAAACTGAATGGAAGTAAAAGAGTTTGTCAGTCAGTGTGCTCTATCCAAGCCAATGTGCTTCTCTGCACAAAGCCATAACAGTCAGACAAGGGAATTTTGCCCTCAAAATTCAACAGTTTCATGTTACRAGTAGAACCAGATTCATTCAATATTAAAAAAAAACACCAAAAAACCAAAAAACAACCAAAACCACAACAACAACAACAGGTTAAAAAAAATCTGCTCACTCTGCTTCCACAGCTTAGTCCAAATTGCACCAGGGGAGGTTCAGGTGGGATACGAGCAGGAATTTCTTCACACAAGGGGTGGTTGGTCATTGGAAGGGGCTGCCCAGGGARATGGTGGAGTCACTGTCCCTGGAGGGGTTTAAGGAATGACTGGATGTGGCACTGAGTGCTCTGCTCTGGTTGACAGGTTGGACTCTTTTCCAACCTAATTAATTCTGTGGCTCTGCATGTTTCCACAAAATAAGGTCAGGAAAGACCTGCACAAATCAAAGAAAAACCATCCAAGATCTGCCTTGAGCATTTATAGGTTTTTTTACAGAGTGCTAGACTAAATATTTTGTCTCTGCTTTTGCAGTGCCAGCAGTGATTCATCCCTACAAAATACTGTTGAATAATTAAAAGTAGATGATATCTCTGTCCTCTCTTAATAACATTTTTTCCTGTTCCTAATTATTTTCTTTGAAACAAATGTCTACCAGTCAGTTAATTAACATTCATTTTTCTAGGATCTGCTCAGCACAGGAATACACCAGCTCTTCAGGTGAAAGTAATTTATAGACTACATTATCCAAAGTTATTTTCCATTCCTTTGTCCTTGGCAGAGCAGCCTTGCAATGACAAACCAACATCTTAGAGCAGAACACATTAACAAGATTGTTAATTTCCTGATTCTACTAAGCAAAAAAGAAGCCTCACCATTCCATTAAATAAAAATGAATGGCAACTATTACCAATTTTATTATTTTTCCACGAAGAATAGAGGATTAAATCCTTAGTTCAGTGAGCTGTTAATTACTCCAAAGGATAAATCTCAGATCTATAAAACTTCTTATTCTCTGTATTGCGGGGCATTTTTAGATAATGCTGCTGTGAAAAAAACCTCTGTTCTGAGTAAAACTGAGAGGGCACCTCATCCATTCATCATTATTATCACAGAGCTCTTTGGCCATGTAACCACAGAGTAACATCTACAGGGGAAAAATGTTGGGTCCCTCCCACGAAATTTAACATTTGCTCATCAASTGACACAATCTTTTACTCATTTCAGGAGTCTGGGGATCAGCACACATTGTCCAAACTGTCCCTACTGATTATCCCACTGTTTATAGGGCTGCTGAGTGCAATGACCTGCAGGTGGGACTTCACCACAGCCAGGGCTGTTTTTCTCACTGACCCCCTTGACCTCTCTTTACAGCACAGTCACCTCCACTGCCTTCTATCTCACTTGGTGGAAATTCACATTGTGTTTCAGCWAAAGGAGTAGCAGAGCAAGAAAGGCAGTTTTCTCAAGCCAAACTGAGTTAATCCTTTACTTTCAGTATTTCTTAAAAGCACTTACAATTAAATTGTGAGGAAAAACGTGATGCAAAACTGTGACTTTTGGTCACATCAAAGTGATGCCTATGTTAATCAATTTTTTATTTTAGAAGGTAGGCTTTTCTGGAAAACTTGGGATAATCTTTAGAGCTGGAGATGTGACTGTTGCATCAAGTTTCTAACTAATTCAATTTTAGAAGACTTTACTGGAATCACTTGATGCTAGGTTTTATGAAACCATGAAGTACTTTGGGTTTCCATGCCTGTCTTAAAAAGCAGACAAAGCAGTTAGCCTGAGCTATAACTTGTCACATATTTTCCTTTTACATCTGATATGGAGTAATAGGATTTATTCCACCATTGGTAGGAATTGCCTCTCAGTGGTCATCTTATTTAGAATAATTATATATTTTCAAGGAGTTTACTTCCTCCTATTTTGGGGCACAAGAGGGGTACATGAGTACAAGAAGTTTAGTGGAGTTTAGRGTCTGTTGAGAGTAAAATGTACATTGGCTGCAGATGAAATCTGGGTATTGTACACACAATCTTAATATTAGTACTGTAATACTAAATTTAGTATTTTTACAGTTTCTACCACGATTTGATTCTTAAACCGGTGGCTGCTGTAATTCAACGCTTTTCTCCTGCCAAGCACAAATTTATAATGTATTGGCTTTATTTTATTGTCTTGAAAAAAAWTKTTAAATATATGTATTCTCTGGAACRTCTGACCCGATTGCATATGCAAGTATTTACTAATTTTCTGCAAGGGCTGAAGTTAACAAGAAAAACTCTGCTTTTAATTTTAGGCTTTAAATTTTTAAGTAATTGCATCCCTAGGCACCATATAAAAAAACTGGATACAGAACAACAGAGTTGCTTTCTTCCACAATTTATTTGCCACCTAATGGGCCTGGCAGCTTGGTCTGGTCAAGGTCTCTTGGACTGACCCAAGAGTAGCATCAGACTTAGGACACTTGAAAAACAAAGCTCATTTTTTAAAACTCCACWCTGAGGGGAAAACCCTAGATTTTTGTAAAGTTTGAGACAGGAACAAAGCCCAGCAGCAGACAGTGAGGCAAGCTCATCATGAGGGAGTTTAGCCAGATGCAAATCATATAATGCAGCATAAACAGAGGAAAGAGGAAAAGGAGTCCATCCTGTCTTGCTGACTTTCTCAGCACAGATTCCACCAGCCTTCCRCCTACTTCCAGCAACTTTCAGGGGYTCTGATCCAGCAYCTAAGATGACCTGAATCCAGTGATTTTTAGGACAAGTTTGCCACTGAATTCAATAGGGTCAAGATTTCCTTGCTGTTGCAGTGGCCATCATAACCCTGCAGCTTAAAAAAAGGTCCATCTCAGTAGGTTCTTGGCAAGATCAAATATTCTGCATGTTTGCAGAACAGGTTGGAAACCCTGTTTAGAAAACTGCTGATTAGAAGTGCTTATCATTCCAAGAAACAGGATTTACAGCAATTAAACTCAGCTCCTTTGTGCCAGCTGACAAAATTATTATTATTTCTCCCTGATTTTTCATTTGATATTCAGCTATTTTTTGAATGGCTAATTTACTTTCAGCATCTCAAAACCCAAGTCAGCCAGAAATGCCTCACACCAGTTCTGAGGCAGGCTGAGAAGACTTTACAACAGTTTAGGTGTGGTTACACAGTGTGAAAATTAAAGTTATGTTGTACCTACACCGCAGGTTAGTTGCCAGAGCATTAAAGCAGGACAGAAATTTCAAGCAAAGAGTATTTAGTTCTTCATTCAGTCATGTATAACCATCCACATATGCAGCTGCTTGCTGCTCCAAAATTCATCCAGTCAATCACGATGCCACAGGCACAAGGGACAATATTTCAAGGCTCTGGGAATTAACATTTCATTGTAGCTTAATGTATCATTAGACCAGCAGATGGAAAACAGGCTTCCATGAGATGCATTTCCCCTGGTAAGCTCAAAGTGACTTAAGCACAAGGCTGTGGGGGCAGATCTCTGGCTCAGCTGGCCAACTTTTTTCTATTAAAGCTTTAATGCAAGAAAAGCTGGCATACAGTTTCATTATATCTGGGTTTGGTTGGGAATTACAATGCAGTTCCAATAGCATCAGCATCCACAGGCAGCATGGTTTTTTTACCACAGCTTAGGTAAAAGGCAAAGATGACTTTAAGCTTTTCAGCGCCTCTCTCTATGAATGCTTCGCTTTACCAAAATTCAGTTCTGCAGAAGCAAAAGGGCACTCAGTTGTGTGATGCAAAAGAAAGCATTAAGTACTCACAGCCCATTTGATTATTCCTAGCCCTGATAAGCAACTTCTCTAAACTCATAGCAGTGAAATCAAAAGTTTATTTGTTTAGCCCTCCTGACAGAGCAGGAGGGAGATCTTGTTTGCTAACCATAGCCAAAATGCTTGAGAAACACCTGTGGACAAGGGCTGCYYTTCAAGGGCTGCTTCTCCCTCCAACTGAATTCCAAGCTCTCACACAGAGCTTTTAGTGGTTCAGTCTCACAACATGTGTTTAATTATTTAACAAAACTGAGTACAATGCATTTGTGAGGCTTTTATGACCATCTCAAACATACTCAGAAGCACTGAGTTTGTATCTTTAGCCATTCATTCATGGTAACACTGCACAAACACTAACTTTGAAAGTACCCCTCATGCCCCCAGTCTTGTTTTCTTGAGATTATAGGRCCAAATAAAGAGTTCTAGTTCTGTCATGAACACATATGCAACTGTTCACTGTACAAAATTCAAACCCATCTTCTCCTACCTTTTATCCCATTTTCTTCTGGGAGAAAAGCTTCAGGAACSTTTAAAACACAATAATTAGATGATACATCCAAATGTTCTTCAGATTATCCATCCYTATGATTTTTGTCTCTGGTCTTCAACTTTCAGTTTCAATACCACATTTCAAATCTTGCACAGTTATTGCTAACTGTGATTTCTGCCTTTTAAAGCKACTATGTTTACTTTCATGTTATTTTGTCACATCTAGCATGAAAACTTCACAAGATTTCAAAGCTTAGATTGTCTAAAAAAGGAGCATTTTCCACTCCCAGAAACATATTCCTATTCTCTCTCACATATCTTAGTAGACTGTGTATAAGTAATTTTCTTTCGCATAGGGAAGTTCTAAAAGAACAAAAATAAAAATTCTGTATACAAATCCTTTCCTCTCCAAACCACAGTCACAAACAACATCTGAGAACCAATGCGTGCAAAGTAAAATGAAGAAGCAGGTTCATCCTGGATACATTTCCCTTCCTTTCCTCCAAACCCAGAATGACAATTCCTGTGCTCTAACTCCCTGTGCATCTTTGGATGGCAGTTCCAAAGCAAACAGATGTTTCCCTGATAACTTTTTTTTTTAAATTTCTATCAATTACTTTGTAATTAAGTACTTCAAAAACTTGGGGAAATGTACCCATGAAACCTCTGCACTGCCTAATTTTACCTGTGAACTGTGCATCATCCAAACTTATTTCCACAGGGGCATTCAACTGGAGAAAAACTAATTCRTTGTGAAATGCATCATGCTTCTAAATAACTCAGGATTTGGAAAGAACTGACTGCTCWATAACCTTTTGCTACCATTACTGGCTCACAGATGCATTAACAGCTCAATGGTTAAAAAGTGACCATGGAAGGACAGAACTGATAGAGCTGAGCACTTCCACCCTCTTTTTTCCATGCCAATTTTCTGTTTGCATTAAAATATAAACAAATCAAATAAGAACCCACACATACGGCAAAAGAGGCACAAGTTAGCTGCAATCTTGTATTTCATTAAGCGCTTTAAAATGTTGTTTTCCTTTTCCATCCTTACAGACTCCKCATCCTTTCAGCAGAGCCAAAACCACCTGAGCACTTACAGCTTCATCTCATAGTATTCGTGAGGTCCTCTCTTGCACACACAGAACCCTAACTCCTTCTTAGCCATTAATGCAGAAATGTTTCTTTCAGCTAAAAGGATCAGACACGTGACTCCATTAAGAAAACTGCATGGCCAGGAAGAGTGCTATAAAAAGGCCAAAGGAAAATGCAGCATCCTCTGTCCTAGAGAGTAAATGCCTCTCTGACAGCACTGTCTGCAAAGATGAGTTATTTTCCTTCCTACCAAGAGAGAGAATGATGAAGGAAATAAATAAATAATGCTCTTCCACCACTGGGTGTTTTGCAGAGTCACCCCACAYCCAAAATACGACACCAGAACTGTGCATGTCACACCACCCCAACAGAACAAGTCATGCTAGACAGCCCAAGAGCAAATTAAAACTGGTCCTCTCTGCTTTCTCTCAGCCTCTTCACAGTGTTTTTCTTTTACCTGTTCATTATTCACCCCCAAAGCCTCACCTGTGATACCCTCCTGTTTATCCAGCAGCAAGCAAGATCTCTCACGCCATGTACATGCCACACCAAGGGCTGCATGTCAACTTCAAGATACAAAGTTAAAAGAARTGTGAAGTTATTATGCTCTTTTACATTAATATTTCTTTTAACTGAGGCCATGGAAGATGCATTCCAGCAAACAGAGAAAATCCTAGCTATAAAGTAAAAAAAGGTTTGTAGTTTTGTTTTAAAGYGTGCTAAGAAGGCACAGCTTCATCTTCCCTGATTTTGACAGACCAGCATCTGATAAGGGGAAAGGACTTAAAAGCAGCCAAAAGTGTTGTCAACAATAAATACACAGGACTAGCTGGCACTGGGGCTAGTGAATGACTTAAGGATTCACAACATCTGTTCCAAAGTGCCTGTAAAATTAGCTCAGAGGCAGCTGGAATAGTCCCTGCTGCCATTCCTATCAGCACCTTCCCTGCTCTTCATTTAACAGGCAAAAATCTGTGAAAGAATTTCAGGTTTAAAGGCTTCTTTGGAAGTGTGTGGATCAACACAGTGTAAATCACTTCTTCCTTGAAATCAGAAAGAGATAAAGTACTTTATAGTGTGACCTTAGCATCTCTTACTCCTTCTCCTGGCTTTTTTTTTTCTTATTCTTAATTTTTTATTTTGTTTGACTTTGCAGTGCCTTTTCCTCAGTGGTATTCAGTGCATTTAATCACTTCCTTTCAGATTTACATTGTTTTTGTAGTCTCTTTTCCCTTCAACTCCTGCATCTCAGGCTCAAGCTTCGTTTCCCTGTGCTAAAACTCTCCTTTGCTGGGTAACTTCTCTTCCCCTCTTCACTCAGCTGCTCTCTCCTCCCATACAAGACGTACACAGAAGGCCTCCAATTAGTGGCATCTAAAAATTAGGGAGGTCAATGGACAAAGCTAATGAGAAAAAAGAGATTTGCAAATGTTTGTAAAGCTAAGTCTCTTTCCCACCCTCTGGTAAAAGAGCAAGACACTGGATTTTCACTCCATGCATTATTTTTTTCTTTCTTTTTAATTCTGTAGAAATCTCTTTTACATAAGCCTCCAGCTAGGAGGAAACATTTCCTAGGAAAAAATTAAACCTCTTCATTCATTCTTGCTGAGTTAATGTCTTACAGAGGTGTTGGGGAGGAATGAGCTGGGCTCAGAGGCTGCCTGACCTATCACGCAAGAAGAAGCAGCTCTCCAAACACAGAAAGCAAATATTCTGGCAAATATTTGTATGCTGAAAAGTTAAATTACATACACACACAACCTCTGCTTTCTTGTTTCAAAAGCTGCCTGGGAGAGTCAGAAGATTTTTAACAGCACTGAAGGATTCTGTCCCTTTTCACAGTGATGAGAAATGGTAATTCTTACAAAGAAAACAGTTTAGGCAAGATTGAAATTGCACAGGCTTASGGCTGATACACAAGGCTGCCAATATGGATTTTTGCCCATTAGAAAGATCTACAAATGACAGGAAAATGTGTTGGTGCACTCAGTCTCACTTTTCACATAAAGACGCAGCTTTATCACCCTGAAAGYATTTCTCTCTGCTTTCAGGAATGTAAAAGATTTGACTTCTCTTTTTCTGAAGCAGGAAATCTCATCAGACTAAGACACCCTCTATTTTGACTGTAATATTTTAAAGTAAGAGATGAAACAAGTAAGAAATGAAATATTYAAGACACTGGGTGTGAGTTTGTTAAATGTAACTAGCTTCTAATAAAAAATAAAGGGCACAGAGAGCTCTATGAAAAGCTCTTCTCTGTTCTTGGAAGCAGAGCCTGACCAAACTCTTACTGCAATTTATGTATATTTCAATGAACCCTCAAGCAAGAAGAAAAAGCACAACAGGAGACTGAACAGAAATACCACATCTACACCCCAAAGGTTTAGTCAAACTATTTTCAGGTAGAGAACTTCAGAAGAAACAAAATGCATAGGTTTATTTCTTTTTTAAGCACTGTGTCTCCATGTAAAGAAAATCCCAGTTTATTTTTGATAGCATGTACTAAAAAGCTGCTGCTATCTTCCTCCAGCTGCTTCACCCACCTTCCATCCCTATCCCTCAGAGAAGGCTGAATAAGAACCATGTCATTATRGGAAATCAAGAATATTCCTGTGGTTTTTTTCAATACTTTGAAGACATCCTGTAAACCAGCTTCAAGTATTTTAAAAACTGGCTTAAATACAAATATTTGTGTGTGTGTGTGTGTGTGCGCGTGCGTATGTATCCATGTGCGTACACACACAGTTTGTGGTGAGATCTTGGAGTACTGGAAGGAAATCAGGCAATTGATTCTTCCTGAACACAAGAAACATGAGCTTTGAAAAGRAGACCAGTAAAAAAAAGAAAAAAATCAAAGTCCTCTCTTCCCTTAGAAAAGCAGAAAAACCTACATTTACAGAGTAGATTCTGCTTTGGATCACATCCAAGTTATGTGTAGTACTAAGTTCCAAGACCCTGCTTTAGGCTTTTCATGACTTTTTATGAGTAATATTATTATTTTTATTTAATAATAAGACACTGAGAAACTCAGCCACTGCTGCAAATGTCAGAGAATGACTGCTTGCTAAATACTGTAATTTGTGCCTGTAATAAAAATGAAGAAATCAACAGTGCAGTAGCTGTGGTTTGGCAAAGCTTTACTTTGGCTGCTTCTTCTGGATGGAGCCCAGAGTTTAAGGATCTGCCAGGAGCCCTTAAAAAGTGATCCAAGCTATAAAATGTAACTCACTGGGGATGAAAAGAAAATATTCTGGCCAAGAAGATGYTGTTGGCAATAGCACAACATCCTTGTGCACACCTTTAAACACCCCTATATGGTTGGCCCAACACTTTGAAAATCTTTAATGTGGTGTTAAAATGTCTTTCAAAAATAACAGGRTTAAACTTCTAGCCAGAGGTCCACRATCAGGTGTAATCAGCCACCATCCCATACACGCTCCTGATTATCTTAAAGCCCAGGATTTGTGGATGTTATTCTTGTTCYTGCAAATAACTTGCAGCAATTCAAGAGTATTCTTACCTCCCTTTTGGTAATCAGMAAAATACTTCAATAATTTGTGCTGAATGACAATGAATCAAGCTGCACCAGAGGAAAGTAGGAGCCAAAAGGCTTCTGGCTTCCTGCTTGGGCAGGAAACGGAGAGCRGAGGATTCTGCCCTCGTGCCCCCTGTACTGGAGTTAGCACCAGGACAGTGGCACAAGACAAAGGGCACAAAAGGTTGAAATCCAGGGCTCGGTTCATTGCTCAAAAAGTTGTCTTTTTACTGTGACCAAAATGCAGTGAGGAAATACTGATCTTGAAAAGGTGCTAAATAATAAACCAGTATTTCCATTTGCTGTTTACAGTGGGGTAATGAATTTAGTAGAATTAATCTACTGGAGTTGGCTTGAGCTTTACATATGGAATAGTGAGTTCTCTGTGGAGGGTAGCCTGGATCCAGGACCACATCAAATAAAGCAGACACTGTGTTTTATCTTCCTACTGTTCTGTCTGGAAAGGTCCACAGATCCATAAGTGGAGTTTATCAGAAGCAGACATCWGTAGAGGGTAAGTATTTTGCCCAGTGGCTAATGAAATAGATTCTGCTGTTTCTGATAGGATGAAGGCACTAGCACATACTGCAAAAAAGGTTTGCTCATCAGCTTTGAAATGTCCCAGTGGGTAAGTGCCATGTTCACCTGACAAAGGTCATTGCCAGCATGAAAAATGCAGTGCAAATGGCCTTTTGTCCCAGAACTTGTATAGCCAACATGAATTACTGGCGTTAGAACTGAGAGGTGCTGGTGGCTCCTACTGCTAGGAAGCCCTGAAGGGTGTGTGGGGAAACTACCAAGGATAAGAGAGAAGGAAATAWGGGGGAGCAGAAGAGAAAGGTAACAAATCAAGGCAGAGGAGAAAGGAAGATAGGGAAATGGTAATCAACCAGTAGTAACTCATCAATGGCAAAACACAAAACAAAATGGGGGGGGGAGGGGAACTAACCCAAAACAACCAAAAAGCAAAACTTAGAGCATTTTCAGGAAGTGGGAATACATTAGTAAAACCACAAAAATTAACTGAGGACTGGCAAGSTTTAAAAACCAAGAAATGCTATTCTGTCCTTTTTAAATTACCTCTTCAAACTCCTTTCTGAAGTGAAGCTTTGATCACGATTACTTTATGYAGAAGGCTGAGCCAACCTTGAACCAGAATGAACTATGTAACTTCTTCAGCACAGGGAAGTGAAATGCAAAGCTAAGGAAAGACAAATCACTCTTGCCTTTGGCTATCATTCATTCCCTACCATTAAGGAAAACCCAGTGATTGATGATCACTGCTGAAAGGGGTAATAATCTACAAACAGAAGTAAGGCAGCATATCTGGTACTGCTTTAGAAGAGRTCCTGAAGGGTTTGACAATCACAGATAAACAAATGCTGCTGTTGTCACTTTACTGAAGTTATGGGTAGCATACAAAGCTACTACAACCTTTCTAGCAAAGTGGACCAGTACTAAAATATGAAACCATCACTTTCAGGTAGTCCTATTCATTCCACAAATAATAGAATCGAGGTGGAAGTAAGTACTGCCTGGCTTTCTCCCTCYTGCAGTGGCAGGAATAGGCTGGCAAATTYCCCTTTTTAACTGCCAGACTGAATTTGCTCTCTCCAGAGGCCACGCTGCCATGGTAGCAATACTCAGTACAAATGAAGTGTAAAAGTTGGTTAGTTTATTAGAATAGCATGGTTCTGTGGGACAATTTTTCATCAGTTTTTCAGAGCACCACATACCCTGASATGTGCTCTGAGCAACACAACCAAAAGTGAGCACATTATGGTCAGCTGTGAAACAAATGTTATACAAATCCAAACCCCTCCACACAGAGCCTTGTTCTCCASCTGAACTTGCACTGAGCACAGTTCATGTTCACTGTTGTTAAGCATAAGGTCCTTTTTCCCATTCCAGTCTGTCCATACATGCTCYCTCAGATTCCTTAATGGGATTAAACTATTGGTTTCACTTGAATAYGGACAGATTTTCATTCTGAGAAGGTCTGTGTGACCACATGGACACACAGAGATTAATTCAGACATTGAAAACATCAGAAACTACCCAAATCTCTTGTCTACAAGGAAGCTGAAGTTTCAGAACTGAGAGAGGAGTAGAAAAGGAAAAATATCTATGTGTACTAGAAGGAGATTTGCACAGACTTAGACTTAGCTCTGTTAAATTCACTTGTCACTGAGAGAGGAAGGGAGAGAGGTTGAGAATATTTGTATTTACCACAAGTTAGTGAAGAATCACCAACCTTCTGCTAATTCTCCCAAAACATTTATACAGCCACAAAGAACTATAGGGACAATCAGAGTGAGCCAAAATTTAACTTCTCCTTAAAGACAGGAGTTTGTTTGCAGGATATCTTTCTGTACTGATTTACAGTATTCTGAAAGACTGTTTCCATTYAAGATTTTGACTCCTGCTTTAAACCCCCATATTTTCTCTGCTGGCTGCTCCAGCACAATGCAGAGAAACTAAAAGAAATGAAAAGGGAGGAGTTTCAGCTTTTGCTTAATAGACCAACACAACACACAAAAGTGCTTTTTTTAACGAGGTAGGACAAGCAGGTCTCTTTGCATTTCAATTTGTGGCTGCTGTGTCTGTAAATCCAATGTATCTGTAACACTGGGCTTAAACTGGTCCTTCCACAGATGCAAGGGTGATGCTGAAAGGAGTTTTTTTTTCTGAAATTCTTACATATGTCTCCAATGCAAAATGCYTAGGTGAGATGAAAGAGCACTCTCCTCTGCCCTATTTACAAATGCCCAGAAAACCCTTGAACTCYTCTTGGCAACATGGACTGCACTCTGGTAAAGGTGCAGCTCAAGAAGTTGTCTGGGATTCACTGTTTCAACAGGAGCTAAAGAATAATTCAAGTTTCCTTTAGCATTATGCCTGCAACTAAGAAATGTGTTAAATCCTAKCATCACTATTAAGATTTTWTTCATMTGGACTCCCTTAAAAACTTAATTTAGTCACAAGCAGCATCAAGATACAATTGGTTTTAATATTCATTCTTAAGTTCAGAACGGAAGGAAAACAGATTTTTAAAAAAAGTTGTGTTCACATATTTACAGATTACTATATATACTCTACAGAATACACATAGGATAGAGAATATTAATATTACAACTGATCACCTCCAGACCACCATGAGTCTATAAACTCCCTCAGTGAACAAATTTAAAGTATCCTCATCCTTTTGAAGTACAGTTCCTGAACACAGGATGTTAGGAAGGTCAACAGCACAGCCTTCAAACCTGGATTTCTAAGATTCTATTGTTGTTCTGTGCTGCTGCTTAAATGTCTGGAATATTACAGGGACTAATTAGCAGTTCAGAGATAAACAATTCCTTTTTTTTTTTCCAGGTTAAATGAGTTCCCACCATTTTACTTTCAAAAACTTTAAGGTAAGACACATACATTAATATGAAGGTAGGACACATACATTTACCATGTCCTCATTACCGCAACAATTCTTCAAATATCCAGAGARTAAAGAGGAAGCCACCACCTGCAAAAGTGCATATCAGTCTTTGTTAGCTCTGGAAATCCTCTTGGCAACACATGAAGTCAGAGTCTCAAAATGCCCCCGTGGTCTGGAGCAGTTTGTTTGGTGACAGCAGGATGGGTGAGAGTACACATGCAGACCTTCAGCCTCAGTTGGGGCTGAAGTTCCATTTTGGCTTTCCAGAATCTGTCAGCACATGAACACATGGACACTACGTACAAACTTGCAGCAACACTCCTCTGGAAGGCACAGCTATGTATTGATAGYGTCACTGCACCCAAAAATGATTTACTGCTAATTTCTTAATGGTTGTACTAATATATGAAGTATTTTCCAAGTAGGCATAATAAGTAAACTCCTTAGCCTAGGGCATTTTTAATCCAAATACAATAAAGCAACAGGGTGTAAATTGGAGGGAAATGTGACAGCTTATTTAGGCAAATGGTGCTCACATCTAGATAATTTCCTTTTTATAGTTCTACAGTAATTAATGATRAGATAGGACTAGTGCTTAACTAAAATGGACAGTCAGCTCTAATTATACGTAGCTAATGCTGAAAACTACTGGATGAGAGGTTGAGGATAGCTTGTCCAAATGGAATCACGGAAAGGCTGAGGTTGGAAGGGACCTCCAGAAGTCCTCTTGTCCTCTCTACTGCACCAGCAAGAACCTTTGCAGGACAACATCATGAAGAGCTTCCCATGTATGGCAGCACAAATGAAAACACAGAGATGATTACAAGRTCAAAGGATGGAGTGAGACAGGCCTGTATGGTCAGAGAGATGATACAAGKGGCTATAACACACTGCAGAAGAGAGGTGTCAAGCAGGCAAAGTTATTTGGGACTCTGAAAAGGATTTTAATTCAGTTCCATGGAGGCATCCAGAGAGAAAGTGACAAATCAGTGTCAAGGGCTACTGTGGCCAGTGGGAAAAACAAGGTTAGAGCAATCTACAGTTAATTGCCTGTAGGGCAGCACTCAAATTCACTGCTGGTTAACCATTACCTCACGTAATAGAACAGAAACAGTTTTCAGCTTTAGTGGTGGCACTCACAGCAAAGAAAAACAAGGATGTGTTTTGCCACCATGTTCCCAGGGTGATCCTCACCTGTGTGGACAAGACTTGACAGTTTAATAGGTGAAAGGTGAAGCTAATCTGGAACAGGGGCTTCAGAGAGAAGTAAAAGGARTGATGGAGATGGTCCCAGTGGATACTGGCAGCAAATGCATGATGCCATAACCTGATCACTGGACAAAAGGTAAAATATTGGATGACATCCCATTGCAGGGGTGAAATGTGGTACAACTTTTYCTATACTAGCTTTTTACAAATTACCAATTCTAAAATGCTTCAGACTGCCTGGGCTGTCACAGCTTTACAAAGTATTTATTTATTCATTTGTRTTTACTGATCCTAATAAATATCACAGTCAATCAAAGCTTTATGCCAGTTGTGGGACAAGACCCCCAATCCACCTTCCCCTACCCAAGGTTTTATTGCTGGACATGACAACATATTCTGTGGAAAACTCTTTGGCCAGCACARGTCTTCCCCCAAAAACCTACAACCTACTCGCTGTGTGGGTAGGAGGCAGGGGAGGCACAGAGAGAAAAAATCTCGAAAACACCAGAGCAGCTACAACCCAAAACCTCAGCAATTTATGGGCTTCTGCTAAAGGGAATTACCTCCACCCCAGGCAGATCTAGCACAAACAGGGAAGGCTGGCTGGACGGCCACAGATGTGTTTGCAGCAGCCTCTGGCAGGATGATTTTGAACACTGGACTCAAATTCCTTCCAACAGTCAGAACACAAATCTGTATCTTGAAAAGGGAGGGAGTTCCAGGTCATGCCTACAGACCTCATGATCAGATCCCTCATACAATGAAGATTATGGATATGAAACTTTACTAAAACCCTCCATGGCACTGGAAGTCCCCTGACAAGAAAAATGCCGCTGAATGCTTTTTTTCAAATGAGCTTGAGAGACTGATTTAAAGCGTATTGCTGCGGGTGTGCGCCTCGGGGTCTCTAAGTATGTGCCAGGCCAGCCGCAGTCGACCGCACAAACCACAGTAATCACTAGTGAGTCCAGAAGACCCGATGTCTCAGACCCCTGGTGAGACACCTCCTGAAGGCCACACAATGAGGGAAGGACTYGAGAGGGGGGCAGAACTCAGGTTTATTACCTAAAGGCACCAGCCTTCAAGAGCCCCRAAGAGCTCTGGGCAACGGCTTTTATACAAACACAGCAACCAATCAGAACCCAGAACAAAGTAACAACAACAACAAGAACAAGGGACCGTGCAACCAATGAGAGTATTACAGAGGAGTGGCCTAGACCTGCTGCCCAATCACCCTAGACTCCTTACAGATCTTTCTAGAGTAGAGGCGGAGCCTAGGGTAGCGGACAACTGCCTCAGGGAGGGGCAAGGTAATTGCAGGGGAGGAGGCAACTGATTGACAGGAGAAGAGGACCCAGGGGCAATCCATAGAATAGAAACAGAGGTGTCAAGGCAAACCAAATACAATGGAAAATTCAGGACAAACCCCAACATCTCCCCCTTTAACAAATAGTAAAAAAAAAAAAGAGAAAATCCCTAAAACCGAGGTAAATCAACATTTGTCTCGAACCATGGGCGCTGTGCTGGATCAAGGTCAGGACTGATGGTATACAGTCGTGTGACTGGGTCTTCAGTGGGAAAACGGACCCTATTCACATCTGCAATGTTCATTGTCTTGAAGAGCAGTCTCTTTAGCACAGCGAACCCAATGGCGAGTACAACAATTATGAGAACTAACAATAACAAAAATCTAATTAAACTTTTTGCCCAGCCCAGTTAAAAGTGTTCAGCCCATAGAATTGTATGTGAAAATGTGAGCTCTGAAGTTTCTACAGGTTGCTGCAGCACTCTCCTTCACGGTGTACCCTGTGTTTGGGTTATTTCTGCTCAGGACTTCYAGTGAGTGAATGATGAGTCTCTCTCATAACAGATTCAAATTAATTTGTCGCTGCATAACTCTGCCTACTTTTATCTAAACAACCCCAGGCTTTTGGGCATCTATTCAACCACCTAATTTAGCATGAGGAAATGATTCCTATCAGTAACCAGAGCCAGTTTCAGTCTGGCACTAGTAAATATCCTGTAAACAACTGAGATACAGAAAATATTTCTGTTTTGCTCCAAAAGTCTGCAAAAATTTAATACCAATTTTATTTCCCCCCCCTTTTTTTTTTTTAATAACTGCAAATTTCAAAGATAAACTGAATCAGTTTCTTTTTCCACTTCCTATAAAAACTTGAAGGTTCTCCTACAAAATGCTGAGGATCTCACAGATCTGAGAAAGCATCTCTGCCTCTCCCCTTCTGGCTCACAGRTCAGTTTGTAGTCCTTTACTGATACTAAACATACAAATACCTTTTAGCAAGGATTTCCATTTAAAATATTCACATGTTTAAAAAAAAAATCTGAATAGCCACTGGGATCTCTGAATAAATTGAGAGCAAAAAAAACCACTAGCAAATTACTTGAAGTTATCATATTCAACTAAACAGGAGCCAAATATTTRGACAGGGCAACAGACACCTAACAGCTAAGATTAACTAAGTAAAACAGAATGTAGGATAACATAGGAATTTAAGTAAAAGTAGCTACCTAAGTTTTACCTGATTATATGTAAATATTTTTCCCCTTGACACTGCATTTSTTACTTTTCATTATGAGTAGATTAAATTAAAAACTATTCCTAACAGGGGTACTGAATTATTTCAGATTATAATGGTATGCATTTCAAAAGTGTCTTGACTCTCATGCTTCAGCTAATTCCTTCTGAATGTATTTTTAGACAAGAATAGCAGAACTCAGCTACTCCACGAGGAAACAGAGATGAGAAGACTCAAAAATCAGAGAAGGTCCAGTGAAGATCCTGCTGCAAAGATTTGGTCAGCAGCAGAAAAACATACAGCATTCTTAATTTTTCCTCACTATGGAAATATTTCTCTGCAGACAATGGGGAATAACAAAGAAGAACTTCGTCCTAGAGTTGTTCCTAAGCAGAGAAATTCAGCCCATACTGGATTTCAGATGAGCACCAATGGACAATAGCAAAAGTCACAAAATGCACTGGTTTGGCTTCTAAAAGCTGTGGAATTTCCTGTTCCATGTTACTCCACTGAATCACCTCCTCATTCCTTTTTTTTTTTTTTTTTTGGTGGGATTGTCAAAGCTTAAATATCATCTCTTAAATATGAAAACTGCATTTTTTTATCTTTCTAGCCAGAAACTCACCTTGACTAATATCAGCAGAATATAATGAATGAGATACTGAAAGTGCTCCTGTAATTGGCTTTTGCATCACTGAAACTTTGGGGATAGAAATTTTGCTCAATAATCACATTGATTCTTATTTCTTATTGTTTACAGTTTTCTTTTAAAACTTATAATGAATGATTCTTTGTCAATAGCAAAAGTTTTGTAGGATGGGAGAGGAAAATAACTCTTTTGTGATAAAAGTTTTCAATGGCAGGAAAAAAAAACCCTTTCAAAATGACAATTTCCTCAACTTATTATTCAAATTTTTACAGGGCTTACATAGAAACCAATTAGTTGTAATCTCCGCTTAATTTTATGGAATGCCTGCAGAAGAGCTCTTAACACAAAGCTAAGACTCCAGTAAGGACAGTGCAAAGATGATGAGAACTCAGCTAATATTGTCCTCAGAGAGATAGCAGAATTGCAATTCTTATGTGTTTCTGATAAAAAGTACGGGCATAATGTTCAAAACTCTCTACAAATTGCTCTTTGAGTTTACATTGGCAGTGGCTGCACAAGAGCAAATTTCCTCACACAGACSCTGAGGTGCAGACAGCAGAATTCAATCCAAAAAGGGGCAGAAGTACAAGAAGTCATGTACAATGCTGAAAAGCAAAAGGAAAATATAAAACCTCATTCTGAGTAATGACTAGAACTAAAATACTGTATTAAATGTTAATACCTTTAAATCACAGGTATTTGGATTTAGAAATACCTCTCTCCTTCTTTTAAATACCTGGTTAAATGAAAATTACCTTTCTGAAGGCTGGCTGGAGTTACACTGATTATTTATCCGTCAAAGCCCCCTCAAAATCTCTGGTGTTTCTTGTTAGCTTTGACCTGTAAGAGACCTGAGAAAGGACTATTTCTCTGTGAATTAGTAACAACTCTGCACCTCCCCTACCACTGCTGCCCAAAACCTTGCTCTTCCAAACCTCCAAAATGAGATGAAAGCAGTTTACAATAAACCTGCTTAAAGGTGTTTCAGAAACTCTTAGGATAAGACATTTTAAAACTGTTTCAGTAATATATTTAGTAAGTGGAGATTGTTAAAAATTCATGGAAATAATTTTTAAAATTTAATACCTTACAGTGGTAGCTTCAGTGCTGGGGACCAAATACTCATTTACAGAACACCAGAAGAGCGTTTCAAAGGAGACAAAAAGACTAACAGATATTCATGCATATTACCACATGGTAATACCTGGGACAGATATGTTCATAACTTCAATTTAATACTGAATTTAAAGACAGGTAAACTGTAGTCCCTTTTGCTATCACTTCTTTCAAGTATGCCTTTTTTTCTTCATCACTTCATACTGGCTACAAGCTTTTTGGCCACAATCTGTTTTATAAATAGCCCCCTCATCCTTTCTCTGTGTTTTGAGATACCAGGGTGTCAAGCACTGGTTTCACCAGCAGGAATAAGTCTGATATTGCTAATCTGTGGTATAAGCAAATCAAACTGAGTGACAACTCCAAGAGGACACTGGCTGTTAGGAAAGAAGCAAGCTAGTAATCACCATTTCTCAGAACAGAGCATAACAAATRCACTGCTGTTAGATGGGAATTTGTTACAACATCCACATATAAAAAAAAAAAAAAGGATGGGAAGGTGCAGCTTTAAGTTCAAGAAAGGGACCCAGGGAGGGTCCTAGGATCAGGAATGTATGAGGCGWTAGTCAGCAAACCAAATGAGCCATGGTTTCCCCATATTAGTCAAATTTCATCAGTGTCAGGGCTACATCTCCTTGAACCCTGGTGCTGATCCTTGCTCCCTCCTTTCCACTGGTAACTCACACTGGTCCAGATTTGGGTGCTGAATTATTCCCCAAATTGGTCCTCCCAGAAACCGAACGAGCAGCTTTCCACTGGCATACCTCTCTGAGACATAATCAAAGAAATGTCGCTGTGATCACCACAGCAGTGCAYACTGATGTCCAAGCATGGGCACAAACACAGAAGGGTGACTGAAATCCTTGTCCTGAGCTGCTCAGAGTGCTCAGGCTGGYACTGAACAGAGAAAACACTAAAGCAGATAGCTTTTGCTGGCAATGCTGGCAAACATACTGGCACAGCCACATTTTAGCAGGGGAAGGCTGTCAAGGAAAGAAAAACTGTGAGATAAATACTGGCAAATTGGGAAAAAAAACCCAGGAAAGTGCAAGAAGTTAAGGCAGAAAAAAGGTGAAGACAAGGAAGTGTGGAAGGATGCTAAAGTGCCAAGACATGGACATACTCCAGGTCAGAAACAGACATATCTGAGGCATGTCTGAGGCACAGTGGTTTTATTATAACTAAGTATTGTGGGAATGAACAAGGCCTTCTCAAACTGTCTGGAATTAATGAGTACCACATAAAAACCAGGTTTTTTTCAGGGTGAAAGCAAGTACCAAGACACCAGAATTTTTAACCTACAAGAATCCCCATTTTGAGAGTTTAACTGGAAGAGCTTGGCCAAGTTGCATTAGGCTTCAGGAATAAACAACTTCTTCCCTTCTTCCCCGCTTCTCTTTCCTCAAAACCCTGAAAAAACCTGACTGCCATCAGGACAGAGAGGATTTTATATTAAACAATTGCCCTGGGCCACCCAGGGCCACTCAGCTGAATTAAGTCAAAGGGACTGCTGGCAGGCTTAAAATAGGAATGTGTTTAAGAGCTTTGCTGGCATTGTTGCTGCAGTGGAGAAAAAAAAAAAAAAAGCTTCAGATGTATAAATTTCAAATTGAAAATATCATCAATATATCCAAGACACAAAGTATCATTATAATTAGTAATTAATTCTGGTCTACATTGCCTTGCATGAAGCTTAAATGACAGCAAAGTGAGAGAGATACTAGATACACTTTTTCCCTTCCTGTTGCTGTGTATTACTGTAAAAACAGGTTCAGTAATCACAAGAAAGAAAGATAGGAAATTCTTTGCAGTGTGGAGTGGTGTATCATAGCAGGGACACTAAAAATTATCTATAGCACAGTACCAAGGGGGCTGACACAGCGAGGATGACATGGGAGCAAGAACCTTGATAAGCATTCGTATTACCACTTTGGTGGTTTTCAGCATTTTGATTTTGTGACAAGCCTTCCCACACTGCGTCACAAATAAATTCCCTCCCTTTCAGACTGTGGGTCTAAGCAGCAGCAGCATTTCTTCCTGCCAGCTTCCATAAGGAAAGCAGGACCCCCTCCTCGCAGCAGAAATCTGCTGTGACCAATTTTGTGATGCTCTCAGATACTTTTCATTAGTCTATAATTGGTTTTATTTTAAGGGAAGGATGCCCACAATGGCTCTTCTGGACCTGCTCCAACTAGCTAGAGTCATCTTCAGGGTAATATTGTCATCTGATCAATGGTGGTCTGAGGATGAATCCATTCAGAACATAATTCAGAAACAGCCCCCGCTAAAATTAGTACTGACAGACCCTGCAGGACTGCAAAGAATAYGCTAGTTAGATGAGTTTGCAAACCTAAGTGAAGTTTCTGCTATTACAGAAACTACGCACATCTCTTTGCATTTGCTACAGAGAAGAGTCTACACAAATTCAAAGAGAAAGTGGCCCTGCCAATACAAGTGCCACAACTACAGTTACCCTGATGTGTTTTAATAGGCATTATTTGCAAAACCATATTCTGATACATCAAAATAGCTCTCAGTCTAATTACAGCCATTTTAAATGGAARATATTACTCACCCTTTCAGAGCTCAAGCCTGCGAGCTACCAGGCAGTGGCTCAAACATGCTTGAAGCCCTGCCATGGATGGAGCCTGTCCATAATGTCAAGTGGAGACCTCACAGAAGTCGTGGGATTGATGAATTTATTTTTGAAATCCTGTGATCAGAAGCAAGAGATCAGAAAAGGTATTAGAAAAAGCCCCTTCTGACTGGAAAATCTGGCACACAGCTGATCTGTGTATTCCCAGGTGAGCCAGATGTCTGTAAAGTCCCAGACACAAGCACCCCACGACCTGGAAGTTTCAGGGCAGACATTGCACACCTCGAGATGYGATCTCAATAATAATTACTGCAGAAAGACAGGCTGCAATTTGCCTCATCAACCTCGCAAACAGCAACAGATTAAGCCATTAGCAATTAATTAAAGATCAATTACATGTAAAACCCCAGGAACACTCAAGCAATTAGCAAATGCATTTAAAGCAAGCCACACACCCACAAATTGTTGTCTGACACCACTGTCCACCTCACCCCACTTCCTCCACAAGCCAAGGGGCTGCGGGAGGGTTACCTACAGAATTCCACTTGGCAAAGCACATTTCCAACAGTGTGCACTGGTCCAAAGCCCATGAACATGAGTCATCATCAGTGACAGTTTTCCTGTTTATTCCAATGGACCTTGGACAGGCTGTAAACATCCTTGCCAAAACAAGCACTCTCTAATAGATATATGCTCTGATTTCACTGGTTTAATTACTTGGGAATGGCTGGATTGCCCTGCACAGTCGAGAYACTACTGCATGCACCATCAGCCGCCCCAGAGAGTGCAACACAGGGTTAAATTTAAGTTTAAACAATTGCTTTGCATTGAAAGTTAAACTCCTCTGACATGTGCAGGTACATTACTGAGTAGTTTCATAACCACTTCTATCTGCAAAGAGCCCTATGGTCCCCAGCAACTAAAACGAAAAAGAATTTTTTAAGAATCAAAGGGCAAAAGGATGTGGAATTCCTAGGCTGAATATCAGAAATGGCTAGTTTGTCACTAGTCTCTGGAATAGAACGAAACTGTATTTCTTTCCTCCTCGGCTCCAAAGTCCCGAAGGTAATTCTGCCTGAAAGAGTCTCCAGACAGATCGCTTCACGCTGGACATTATTACTCTTTTCATGGTTTTGCTTCGTTTTCTTTGATGAAAGAGTTAAAACGAAACCTCAGTTGAACTACTGGAAAACGATGATGACAATGACAATAGTATCAGGAAGAAGAAGAACAAGAAAAAAGAAGCAGCAATTTACTCCCGTACAGAAAACGCAAACCACCACCCCCCCTCCCCGCCCAGAGCCATGCATTTTCATTCCAGTCACACTTACTTCCTCCACCCGGACCCTTAGCTGTCCTTCCAAAAACACAGACGAAGTGGTCAAACCAGCGGGAGAGCCAGGAGCAGCAGACCCCGAGCGACACAGGAACCGTGCCTCCGGCTCGGCTGTCGCCACAGGACCTCGCTGCCATCGACCCCTCCTTCTTCTCCTCCTCCTTCTCCTCTTCCTCCTCCTCCCCTGGCGACACCCGCGGAGCAGCAGCGACACAAAGGAGCGGCCGGGTAGCGACAGCTCCCTGCGAGCATGGAATAGTGCGAGGGATCAAGGAATTAATCGTTTTCTTGTCGCACGGGAGTTAAAAGCCCCAGAACAGCCGTRTCTCTACAGTCCGAGAGGGAAGAAGCTTTCCCGGGGCCGCTTCGGTGCTGATGTCAGTGAAAGCGTCCGAGTGGCTGAGACTCAGTTGAAGCTGCATCAAAAATGACAGCTCCAAGTTCCAAAGATAGCGAYGGACAAACCCGAAGGCCAATATTTTTCCTTGTCTAACCACGGCTCTCCATTTCACTGCCTCCRTCACGCTTGCTTTGTTCGGAAATAAAGGACTATTGCAGGGCTGAGATGGCATTTCATAAAATTGCTGTGTTCCCCGAATACAACTGCCCATTAAAGCAGCAAAAAATTTTACTAGAAGGCAAATCACAGGGGCAGGGAGCTCTTGCTCTTGGTTTGCTTTCSTGCCAGTAAAGCAAAAAAAAAGTGCCCACCTATATTTACACCTGCATGTTCACCCCCAGCAACACAGCTGCACTACCAGGTGGAAATGGAAACACCACACAGGTGCTACCTCTGTAGTATAATAAAAAGGGAGAGCCCGGCACAGGTTGTGCAAGTTACTCCACACACCTTTGCAGGAGGCAGGTAAGGTAAATTAAGCAGAAATGTAGGTGTTCAGTGCAGTGGGAACATCAACAAAGTATCTTGGATCCCAGCCTTGCAAACAGATCTGGAGCTTCAACTGCTGGCAGCTTGGAGATCTTGTTGCAATGGATGCCTCACCTCCTGGATAAGAAGCTTGAATTAGTGTCTAGTGTATAAATCAAACCTGTGTGTATCAATGTGGTTTGGTGGTTCTATTTATCACTGGATGGAGAGATATGTGACACCTTTCTGGGAGCCGATCTCCAGGGAATGTTCAGAGAATGTCATACTAAGGAAAAAACCCAACCCAAATCAAAACAAAACAAACAAAAAACCAAACAAAACCACCAACAAAACTCTCAAGAAAAAAGCCCCGGCTGTATCACCTTGTTGAACTGCTCCGCAGGTTAAATATTCCCTGGAAGGATTCAGGAAGGGGAAAGGAAGGGAAAGGATTGGACTGACACAAGATTACATGGTCCAAGTCTCATTTCTGTAGGTGGCAGGTAAAACTCCCTGGCCTGTATTAGGACCCTGAATTTTGCACACCATGACATAATGTCTAATGCATTCCAGTAATTCACATCACACCRTTGTTCTTTTGCCTTCTCCCCGGGAGAAGTGAGTGGATACAGTTGTGYCTCATTTCAGTGAGATTTGTGTATGACTGGGGGGGATTTAGTTTTTATCCTTGTAATCAACCATATGTGCCCCAGAAGGCAGCACTGAGGGGAAATGAGGAAGGTCTAGAGAGCCCTCAGTCCCTGCAGTTCATTCCATGGACAAGACAGACAGCTGAGAGTATTGGTCTCCTGCAGGAACTCATTTTACCCTTTGGATAGTCTGGTCATCGTTTATCTCTGTAAGATCCAGACCAAGAAACAGAATCTGATCTGAAATGCTAGARGAGGTGAYATTAGAGAACAGACAATGGTTTTGTTTTTTTTCGGGGGGGGGGGGGGAGGGGGGTTGTGTTTTGTTTTTGTTTTGGTTGGTTTGGTTTTGTTTTTTTGCCAAAGCAGCTCAAGCCATTATTCAGTTGGAGTTCTCTAACTGGAAACTGTCTCTGTTCTCACAGCTCCAGTCATGACTTTCAAAAACTCAGGTTTGGGTCTACAAGATAAAACAGCTTCACAAGAATGGGATGGAGCCTTCTTGCCAGCAGAGCATGATGGAAGAAACATGTTATTGGTAGACTGTAAAGCATAACTGCCTGTAAAGTGATATTGCCATTGAAATAAATTCAAAAATAATAAAAAAAGAKAAACATTATCTTGTAAACACTTGCATGTGGTTCTTTGTTTACTTCCACGTGTGGTTAATCCAGATGGCTGTGTGATTACAGCTGAATCTCAGATTATGTATCACAGGCCAGTTTGGACAGGGAGACACTGTGCCTGGAGTTCTGTGCCTAGAAGAAATGAGACATTTTCTTCTATGACTTGTGTACAATTTAAAGACACAAAGAAGGAGTCAGAGAAGCAGAACATATAAGAAAGTAAGCCCAGTGGGTATTTATAGTTACTGGAAGAAGATGGGACATTCTCTATGTGCTTTTTAACTGGCCAGAAATAGGAAATAAATCCATCTTGTACTCAAGCTCCTTTTACTACAGAGATAGTGTGTTACGAGGTTTTGCACTCTTGCCAATAATCACAGTCAAAAGAGTAAATTGCTAGTTTTCACAAAGTTGCATATTGCTCCATAAATACATATTCAGGAGGGGCGTATATCTTCTCATTTCAATACCTGTTATAGTTTAACACCTTTGATTAGAGGGATGCATGTGCTGGGAGACTGCTGCATTTCTTACATTCAAAAATGTAAGAAATGCATTCAAAAATACATTCAAAAAAAAAAATAACCAAACCAAAAAAACCAAACAAATCCCTCAAATTTATATATGACGTATTCTTTCTTGCTTTTGGMAAATGAAGGTGAGGCTGTGTCACTAACACTTCATATTGACACATTCCCACCTCCTATCCTTGTGWCCAAACTGATGAAAACAGGGTTTCCACTCTCTTAAAAGTGTAGAACAGTAGAGCCACTGTAAGGTTTTTTGGGCAGCACAGCCCTAATGGAAAGCTCCCTCTCACTCATAAAAGCTACATAATGGACAAAAGCTATTAGGGAAATCCTGTTATCATTCACTTTACAAAATAAATGGGGAAAAAGTATCTGGCACTGGCTACAGAAGAAAATCTCCACAGTCTGACAGAAAAAGGAACAAGGGATTCATCAGCTCTAAAATGATTAGGAAGTTTGGTTTCAGTTTGTTTGTTTGGTTGTTTTTTTGTTTCTTCTTCCCTTCCTTCCTGAAACAGACCTTACTAAAATAAAACAAAGGCAAAATGCTCTCTGAGAGCTCTGCCAGTCTCTGTCAGTTATGTATTTTGGGAAATGGGGTGAGTCCACATGACCTCTGTTGTCCCTGTCTTTGAGATAATGCTGTTACATTTTAGAAGAGCACTTGTGCTACGGCTGACAAGTGCTCTATGCAGTTCTCTTATCACAAAAGCTCAGTAAGGGAAAAACCTGGGTCCTCTGAAACCATCTCAAATCACAGAAGAAAAGCAACTGGCACTTGCTGATACAGAGGTTACTCAGATCTTTTATTTAACAGTAACCCATGGAACAGTTAGAAGTTTGACTGTAGCATTATGAACTGCARAAAGTAGAGATGTTTTTGTCTCTAGAGCCCTGTTCTTCTGCTAATGGTGATGAAAAACACTGTGGATTTGTGATCTGGCTGAACTTACCTCAAGTTTTCTGCTTTAAAAATGGCACAGGTCTCCCTCCTGAGAAATCTTGGATAATTTCAGACCCCAACCAGAGTGGACTGAAGCTGCTAAGCTGGAAGAAATTTTTAATTTTTAACTCCTCACTCCCCAGAAATTTGTCATCTTGGGGAATACATCAAAACTGAATTGCAAATTATCTGTCAAATGCTAAAGACACTGCAGGATGAGGCCACGAAGGAACAGCCCATTTTCAACACAGATCAGCTGACTTCTTTTTAAGCCATACTCCAAAACTTAGAGTCTGTCATGAATCCTGATGTATTTCAGGCATTGCATCTGGATTCTTTCCTCTGTGAAGACACACCTGTCAAGTGAACCTGCTTAAATTCCTAGTGAGAAGACTGAATATCACCACGATAAGAACAGAAATGCAGCAGGTAGGGATTAGTTTCTATGTTAAAGAATCTATTAAGTTTGTCAAAAATACCAGAAACTCTCTAGTCTATTACAGATTATTTAACCTAAAATGGCTGACTTTTCCTGGATCCGTCATTCTCTTCTTCCTGGAAACATGTTTAACTTGAGCATTCACAGGCCTACATTGCCTACGGGGCTCTAATGTAACTGCAGCAATCCTTGATAAGATGGCATTCCTGCCACATGATAAATGGATTTGCAGCTGTGCGGCAGACAGAACTGAAATGTGAAAAATAAACTATTCAGTGTTAGGTGTTAGCAACAACTGCATCAAATTGTGATGATCATTCTATAGATAAAATTCCAGTGAGAGTGTGTGGTGTTTAATCAAGTGTACTCTTTTCCATTTCCAATTATCATTCAGACTCCTAGACTTCTTAGAGGAATTCTCCTACACATCTCCAGTCTACACATGCTAATCATCTTTTAAACACTGTGGCTGGATGCCACAAACCCACAGAAGTCCCTTCACCAGCTGGGCAGGGGAGAGAAAATAAAATAAAAGACTCCTGGGTTGAGATGAGAACACAGAGAAAGATCAGTCACTGATCACTGTCACAGGCAGAAGAGACTTCTCTTAGGGAAATTAGTTTATTAACAATCAAATCACGTAAGGTTAAAGACAAAGGAAAGTAAATCTTAAAAACTTCTTTGTCCCACCCTCCTCTTCTTCCCAGGCTTAACTTCACCCTCAGCTTTATCTTCCTCTTTCCCCTCAGTGGTTCAGGCAGATGGAGAATGGGTTTTCYGGTCATTTTATTAAACATTCTCTCCTTCTTCCTCGTCATCACTGATGGTCTTGGACTGGCCAGAGGGTTCATCCTGGAGCTGGCTGGCACTGGCTCAGCTGGACACAGGAAGCTTCCAGCAGCTTCTCAGAGAAACCACCCCTGTACCACCTCCCACTACCCAAACCTGGCCATGACAACCCCATACACAGTTTGCTTTATCTGCTGTAACGGAGCAGCTTTTATTCTGTCAGTGAAACAACAGCCCACAAGAGCAGCACAGAAAAGGTGGCTCCTTTTCAGGGTGTGCAGATGGGCTGGCTGAATAATACAAAACAGTACACAAGTCACTCAAGTTTTTCAGACTCATGTGTCCTAAGAAATTTAAGGCCAGATAATGAATATGGTTTTCTTCACACAGTTCTTTTCACCTTTGAGATCAGAGCAGCTGCATTTTCTTCACTGGTTTCCCCCACTTTCTAACTCCAGCTTCCTAAGTTGGCCCTCAAACTTTTGAATGTCGACTCGATGCTTCATTAAGAGCTTCCCATTTAAATGAAAAACAGGTATGTCATATTTGTATTTATCATACCATGCTGAATTCTCTGGAAGGGTAATATCCACCTCCTGCAGAATAAACTGTGGCAGAAAATAAATATGTTAGTTCCTACAGAACACTGAAAAACAGTACCTGCTTGTCTTCTGATCAGTGTTTTCCTCAGAAATGCAAGGCTGTTTTCTTGAAGCTTGTGGGTGTATTCTTTGTATTGTTGATAAGGGTCTGTTTTTTTGAKTACAAAATATATGTAATCACAACCCTTGGCTGCTTCTCCGCAAGGGACTCTCTCCCTAGCCCAGAAAATTTTTGTTCCGCTGTGCAGAACCACTCTCCTGTGGGCAACAACCTCAGCAAACACACAGCTGGGAACAAAGCAGGCAGCAAAGTGCAACAATCTTAATGCTTCCATTAAAAGTTTCATCCTTCAAAAGAGAGATCAAAAACTCGTTGAAGAATGGCAAAAATTGCAGTCACACTACAGTTCATATATTCAAAGCCCCACTTAGTCACATCCTTCCTAAATTATAACGTTACCTGCCTCATAAAAGTTGCAAACTCCCCCTTCAGACAAGGCAACAGTATTTACAAAAGGAGTATTTTCAAGAACTRTATATTGGTTTGGTTTGCCAATACTTATTTGAGTAGCATTGCATAAAATGCTTTTGGATAATGAGTTTTATGTAAATCAGTGCTGAAATTGTCTCGAAGAGGTCATCCATGAAAGAATAACAGATGCAAATAAATCCGAGCAATTTTCTTTTTACAAAGAAAGAATCCTGATTAACTGTTCTTTCCATATAGAAAACATATACAGTATTTCCATACATTACCCTTCTCTTGTAAGGCTCAAGAACTTCTTTTGCTTCATCACAGAGAGGGCATGGTTTCTAAATGAAAACATTCAGAGAAACTTAAAGCACGCAATAAAACACAGAAGTTTTTTGTACTGTAAAATAACACACACAGAYAGGAGCATTCATTACTGTAAATGCAGGTTCCCTTCCCTGCACCAAGGACCCTGTCATAGGGCTTTCTAAAACTTTACTTATCAGTGCAGTATGAAAAAAAAACCACAACAAACTATCCAGCCACTGAATTTAATTATTTTACATTTGCTATTCCATTTCTGATGGAGGAAATTAACAGTCTTCTAAAATCTCATCCAAAGGAATGATCTGAAAGGTCCTGCAGAGATGCCTCATTTTGGTCAGCAATAGATATTCAAAGCACTGTCATCACCAAAGAAAGGCAGCTGCAGGTACCATTCCTGATAAAAGAGGAATGAGAAAGCCACACAAATAACTTTCAGCCTGTCTCAGATCAAGACACATGGCTCAATTCAAATGGGAAAAGAAGGCAATTTAAGAKAACCTGTGTGGCTTTGCCTGGAAGAAATGAAGTAAGATCCTCCACACTGCAGAAAGGAGAGTAACCTCCATCAGGAAGAACTGGCAAACAGCTGCAGTGTTTTAACCTGTGAAGGGGTCAAAAAAACCCTCCTATTTTTGAAAACTCCCCTAATTTTTTACTACAGTTGAACATCTGAATTCTGCTGACCACCCGGGCCACAACTGAAGAAGTAACTCATTTTAAGATACACTGCTCCAATGTTTGCAACAGCAGAATTTGGCCTATAATTCACATGGATAAAGTATGTGGAGATGAACATGATGGTGCTGTCCTTCTGCCCCAGAACACCTTCCACAGCTGGAAAAGACCTTCTTCTCTTTCTCCCACTCAAAAGTCTTCCTAGGGCCTGTTTAAATGTGAAGTTAATCYGAAACAGCTACTTTTTACTTCCTGCATGTGAATGACTTTGAATTAAACACTCTACTTTTATTTAGATTTAATCTAAAATGCCTTTCCCACATGAACAAGTCCTTSCGCTGTGAAAACCTATGCAGAATACTAAAGTGCTGTGTTCTTCATAGTCCTGGTTGCTTTTGGAGGGACTGGTTTAACASATACTGGTGACTGAAAGGAATGACCCAGAACCCTGCACATCRGTTTTGTAACACAACAGGCTCCTTCCAGCTAAAACAGAACACACTTGGTTCCTCTAGGCTTGTGGAGAGCTTCCTAACATACCTAACATAAATGCATTTGGCAAAGGAAGCTAACTTCTAGGAAATAAAATGGTTTTACTCTCATGGCAAGGTTAGGCACCAGGTGGTACTGGTTTAAGATCAAAAGTGAATTGTTTTAATGAACAGTGGTATCTTTTTCAAAAGTAGATTGATATATAAGCAATTGTTGCACAAATGCTGGGGTGGTCAGAAAAGGGACTGCAAGGGGAAACCCATTTGGTGGTTTCTATCAGTTTGATCCAGAAGTCRTAATTCCCTTCTGCTTTTTCCTCTTCTTTTCTCCTTATAAAAATAAAAAGGAGGCAAACAAGGGGTCACTTAGCATAAGTCAACACTGTAGATTAATTTTTTATAGTCACTGCTTTTCTTTGCAATTGCCAGTGAACATTTAAAGTTAACAGTAAACATTTAAAGTTAAAACCACCTTCAATTAAAGGCCATTCCAGAGAACTGCTGGAAACCTGCTACTAGAAAATTTGAYTTCACACAGTGCCTTACTAGTTAGGAATTCTAAGACACAAAGAAATTTTTTTCCCAATTATTAACCCAAAGGTAAGAGCATTATTGCCACCTTACCCCATTTGAATTATGAATGAGTTGAGGCTGAACTGGCCAGAGGGAGAGAAAGCTGCAGCTTTACACTTCTGATTATTAAATGGGTGCTGATCTATCATTTGTAACCTGATCCTTTTTCACACAGTTTAAAAATTCCTGTATGGTTACTGATTGAATGAACAAACACTGTGCAGGAGGAGGAAATTATTTTAATCGTATTTAAAACCATCACACTAATGTCAGCACTCTCCGAGCTTTGCAGTTGCAGTTCTTGTCCTATTGAAGGCAATAACAACCAAAAAGATTTAGCATAACCCACCCTGTGCCATCCTTTATAAAACTGCAGAACTATGCACATAATAATCAAAAACAATTCATTAAATGTGACAGTCCACAAATGACCCTTCCTGCTCATCTCATCCGTTTTTTACWTATGCCTAGGAATCTTACATGGGTTTTATCTGTTGCCAATAAAGCAAAAAGAGGGTAAACCAAAATCTACTTTTCCCTCACAGGCTCCCAACACTATTTGGATACATTTTACAGTCTCACAGGTGGTGCTGAAATTAAAAATGAGCACTTTGAAGAGCCTGCTTTGACTGTTGATGCTTGTGGTTAGCAGATTGTGTGTATCAATTCATCTCTGTTCTCCATTTTCAGGGTGAAACACTGGCAGCTGGGACAAATCTTCAACTAGTAAATGAACCATAGAGTCACTGAAGCAAAACTGTCCTGAAATATTTGTTGATTCCTAATTCTTGCTTGCTACAATGAGAGCAGGACTGTGCTGCAAAGCCTAGTGTGCAGAAACCCACTAAGTAAAATGCCCAATACTACTTTGCAGGGGGGGGGRAAATGGGCAGGGACAAGCAATTTAATCTGTGATTACTGTATATCAGAGCTGATAAACACAGTCTTGCCCAGCTTTATTGTGTAAACAGCTCTTACCTTGGTGAATAAAGTCAACACTGGCTTATTCGTGCTGGCTGAGCAGAGCTGTCTCCCCAGTGGGCTGGGTGAATGCCTCATTTGTGGCAGGGCTCTGCTCAGAAAACAGAGCACCATCATCCTGTTTCAGACGGGAATAAAACTCTGAGTTGTTCTGCGCCAAGTTATAGCTCATGAAATTTAATGTCAGGATAAACGTGACACTTCTGTGGCGGCTCTAAATCACACACAATCAAAACATTCTTCCCAGGGCTTTTATGCTCACAGTAGCAACACATCCATCATGGAGCTGGTTTACTACGTGGCAGGCCAGAAACATTGTGCAGCTCAAAACCAACAGTTACATTAAAAAAAGAAAAAAGAACAACAAAACACCTACATTTTCTTGTTGAAATGCCTCTTTTAAATTCCCTGACACGAATGCTGACATAAATGCATTATGCTGTTCCAGCTCCACGGATGCCAGCTGGAATTACATATTTAAAAATGCAAAGTGCTGTGCTTTGAGTCTCTGTAAGCTTGCTGCAGTGTTTGACATAGTCTACTTACCCGAATTATTCCATCAAAAAACTAATCTGTACCTAATCAGAATATTAATATAATGTGTTCTGCAGTGAGTAAAAAGCTGCAGCTGAGATGATTTAACTTGGTCACATTAAAAGCACTCACACTGCCCCAAGTCCTTCCTACAACAGCAAATTGATTGATGGGTTTGTGATTCTTTTGAGAGAGTTTGAATAATTTAAGGGTTATTGAAGGGTGCCATGTTGGAGCCTTCAAGTCACCTATTCATTGTCCTAATGTCACCTTTACTAGGCATTTTAGGACTGAGGGGCAAAAACATCTCAGAAGCCAAAGGAAGTCTGCACGGTGATTATCAGCAGACATGACACCTGATACCAGAATTTACACTGGGAAAACAAAATCAAATCCCTTTTACCCGAAGCCAAACTGCTTCTGCTCAGTTTCAGGCCTGACTTACCTGTAGCTCTATCATCTATAGCTGAACAAGTGTGATGTCACAATTTTAAACAGATGAAGAGTGAGCAGGATCTCATTGCAACTTCTAAGCACAGTTTAGGATGCTCAGTAAAAAAGAGCCCAGTGCTCTTCACYGGATCTCTCAGTAGTAGTATCACTGAACCTTTTTTTTAAGAGAACTGTTTATCCAGAACAACCACAAAGGAAGAACACTGCAGTGGATTCTAAACTTTGATGCTGTATTTCTAAGCCACAATCAAAAGAAAAATCAAATGGGTGACAGGGCACTACTCCACCAATCTTCCTACCCAGCTAGAAGACAGCAGTTGTTACTAGGAGTCAGCTGCTAGGGGCAGAGCAGTAAAATTCCTGTCACTGAGCAGTGACTGGCACAGCACACACTGCCRAAGGTTACAGTCCTTGGCAGCTACTGCATTTGTTTCACTTTGCCAGGTGGAAATAGAAGTGCCTGGGATTTTGCATGTTAAATGTAAGAACAAGCTTGGAACCTTTTGGAAAAATGCAGATCTAGATGACAGAAAGTGATTCAGTCAGACGTGGAAAATTTTTAAACCCACAATAAACAGAAGTCCAGAACAGATGCAGTTTTGGCATGAAGTAATTACAGCATGTTGGCCTGTTCACATGCAAGATGAAAAATGAAAGAAAAAAACAACAAAAAAGGGTCTTCTTTCTGACAAACTTTTAAAGAATACTTTTGTTGCCAGCCTAGCAAGCTTTCCAAACGAGGAAGATGCTCTCAAATTGCTTTGTGGATGGCACAATTAATAAAACTGAGATTTCCATAGATCACATTCTCCCTTCCACATATATGTGTGCATAAAATAGCTCCAGTTCAGTCCTATATGGCCCCTTTTTGATCCCTCCATGCTCTGTTGTCCTGAGGACAACTCCTACCAAAACATCACCTGAAGGGGAATTAATAAAACAAAATAAGAACCTAAGCTTTGAGAACCCTACAAAAAGATATCAGCCARCAGTGCCTTAACTTCCTTATCAATTTTACACAATTACAAGCAATTCTATCTTCAGAATCCAGCAGCAAATCTTCCCTGACCAATACTRCTATTGAAGAAAGAATCAGTTTCCAGGGCTAGCATAAGACTGGCTGGATGTTTATATAAATAACAAAAAGAAAACAGAGTCCTGTCTGTCTATTTATTCACCTAAGTAAAATGATCTCTCTAGACACCCTCAATTATAAAGATTTGCTTGAGGGAAAATAATGAATATATAAATGCAAAGAAGGATGCTTGCAAACTTGAGTATTTACCTTGCCCTACACCACAATGCCACAGATTTAACAAATTGTTCTTCTGAGTCTGGACTTGGCCCATGCTCTATTTTGCAAAGCCAACTTGGACTCAATTCCTGTTAATAGAATTTCCATCCCCAATAAAACCTCATCTGCAGGAAAAGTAAGATGTATCTCATCCATTATTTAGATAACTATCTGTATAAACTTAATCTCAGCATCAATCAAGGAAAAAGACAAGCATGGATGGTTTTCTTCTTGAAGTATTTACCTTTTAAGTAACAGCTGAAAGAGAATGAGGGGAGCAAGTACGTGCAAATATCAGAATGCATGTTCATGGTATTTGAAACACCCATTGCCTGTTGTCCCTCATTCAAAAACAGCTATGGTTATCAAAAAAACTTAATCTTCYGGCAGTCTGTGTTTGATTTACTTACCAAGTAAATGCTGAACAGGAAAACAGGTGCCACAGCCACAGACCAAGGAGCCCAAGTGAGTAGGGACAACAAATCCTGCAGCTGTGGAGATCCCCACGCAGCTTTTACCCCACCAGACGTTCAGAGGAGGCCTGAAAAATACAAGAAAATCTTTTTGCACATGCACATAACTCTAGAATTATTTCAGGGAGAATGAGGTTCTTGCAACAACTTGAAATTCAAAGATATTGTCAGCAATTCCAGCTGCATCTGTGAGGTGATGTTATGCATCAATCAGTGCAATGTTTCCATTCATTTTCTCCTCCAAATACAGTATGCTCAGGAAAATTCCATAAACACACTGCATTCCACCCCAGAAAGCATGGAAGTATCACTTCAACCCAATGAAAAACACGTTTTATTCAGTAATCCCTCCAGGAGTGCACATCCTAGAATCTGGTCAAGGGCCAGACTCCAAATTTCAGATAATTTAAAGAACATCCAACAGCTTGTTATAATGGCATTCTGAATACTAAACAGAACTTGCACAAAACAACAGACTGCTACTGTAATGCCAAGTTTGTAATGGAGTTTAAATAACAGCACAACAGAGGATAATATATATGTCATAGACATTATAGAGTACAGCATATAATATTTTAGCTATAACCATGTATCTAATGAAATCATATCAAAATCTTAGCTGCTACACATCCTATAACATTATCCTATTAACAAATGTATCCATAATATTAAAATATTAGGATTTTGCTGACATTAATGCCTGTTAATATTTATTTAGATCCAATAAAGGTGGTATTAATATACCATTAATATGTAGTATTGCATTGGTGTATTGTATTGATAATTATACTAATGATACTGTATATTAATTATMTATAATGATATTGTATTTGATGAGATATGAGATATATTATGTATATACTTTATGTATATGCACATATATATTGTATGCTTTAAGTACATACATATATATTTATGTACACATATATACTCATACATGCACAGACACAAACACACATATTAATATAAATATTAATAATAAATAATAATTAAATATAAGTATTAATATAAATAATGCATATCTTTACATTATAGMTATATATACACACATGTATACATTGTACATTATATACACACACRTATATGCATACATATATACACACATACACATATAGATATATCCCCACATATGCATATAAATATATATACCTAGATGTGCATATAAATATATTAAAAATAGGTAACAATATGGATTATATATGTATACATACACATATAATATGTATATATACATACACATTTATTAATATATAGTATACCTACTTGTCTCTCTATATATGAAAGATAAATACAAAAATATTACACATATATCTATATTCCCACATATAATGCAATAAAAATAGCATAATAGGAGTTTTAAACATTTCTTTTGGAAATGGGATTGGAAACTTTTGAGTCCAACCACCCAAGCCCCGCCGGCGAGCCCCAGCAGGGTACAGTGTATCCAGAGGCCTCCTCCTTACTCCCCGCGCCGAGCCAGCCCGGCCGGCGATACCGATCCTCGCAAACCTGAACCGGACCCTCGGCAGGGACAAGGAGCCGCGGCACCGCGCTCCGGAGGGGCCGCGGAGCCGCATCCCGGGGGGGAGCCGCATCCCGCGGGGGTGGGGGGGAGGTGTGCATCCCGAGGGGTCAAATCCCGAGGAGCCGCAGCCGCCCGGCCCCGCACCCACCTGCAGGAGCTCTGGCGGAACGCGCGGGCCGCGGGCGGGGCCGCGCCGGCTGTGACGCGACACCGGCACGGGAAGGAAGCGAGGCGGGCTYGGGAAGCGCTCCCGGGGCGGCTGAGGGCCGCAGGAGAAAGTAAATTGCTAATAGCAATAGCAGTAATAGCGGTGCAACAGCAATAATAGCAATAGTAATAATAGTGTCACAAAGTTTTGTTAGTAAGTTGCAGACTCACCATGGAAATTGGTGTAGCTCCCTGAGCTGCTGCTGTGAGTGSATGGAGATGGGGTTTGGATTAAAGGCGTACGGTGAAAGGTAGGGGAGAAAAAGAAGGGAAATTGAAGACAGAAAAAATGGAGGGAGGGACGAAGGAGAGGAAGGAAGGGACTCAGTCCAGATGATGAGATGCCTGGGGGCTTCGAGAGTCTCCCGTGATCTCATCCCCCCCTACAAATCAATAATTTGTCATCACTTCATACACACTTCTGTGCTGATGCTGCCTTTTATTTGTTGTGTCCTAGAACAAGGAGGTTTGTCCCRGAAAAGTGCTGCCTTGCCTCCACATGGCACCTTTTCCTGTCACATCTTGCTTTTCCTCAGTGTGTTGGAAGCAACARCACTTGGTTGGCCCCACAGCCATTCAGGCTCCCCATGGCCACCACCAGCACTGCTCCAGTTCTGCCGCCAGAGCACAATTCTGGCTGGCAGCTCCCCCACTTTCCTCAYTCCACTCCCTCTGTTATGTACCAGAAAGAGGGCAGCAGCCTCAAAATCTTCTCCTGCATCCTCCTGCRACATGGATTTTGGGCATCCACTCAGGTGGGTATAATGGAGGAAATCTACACTAATGGAGAGTCTCATTAGAGCACAAAGGGTCTCAATAACGAAAGCACACAAGGGAAAGAGCCTGTTTAGTTTAGAGGTGACTGAGATGGGCTCTTATTAGTGCATATAAATATCTCCAAGGCAAGTGCTAAGAGGATGCTCTTTATGCTTCATTGATTACTCTGAGGTGTTCCAGTTGTCAGGTGTGTCCATTTCCTTTCTCCAGAAAAAAAAGTTTTAAGTAAAAAATAGCAAGTGTCCACTGCTGGGMAACTACAGCTGCAGGCTCATGTTCACACACAGTGGCTGTATTTCTGTCAGGATTTTGGTTTTACCACAGTAGTTGTCCCTAGGCCGAGAGTGGGAGACAAATCTTTTGGGTGGAGGCTCCAATCAGCTTCCCCTCTTCATCTGTGCTTTGGGAAGCACAACAGCACATAGGGGAAAGGCTCTCCAGGGGTGTAACCCCACCYGGCTGATATGACACCTATCATATGCTGGTGCAATGAACCAGCATTTAAATTAACATGAGGGGAARTCAGCTCAGGATCCTAGTGACTCATTTTCAACCACTGCTGTTGAGCAGAGATGTAATAATGCTGGCAGCTGACACTGGCTCCTCAATTTTTCCCCCAGCATCAGAAAATCCAGTGTCAGGCTTTGGTGTTTGGCACTGGTACAGGACAGACATGACAAGCTTCACACAAGGGAATTGCTGAGCTGGATCTCACCTGGCTTTTACTTTATCAGAAATATCTTCACTTTCTCAGAAAGGGTGGGAGGACATTCAGAGAGAGGGCAGAGGCAGGTTGGAAAGCAGGTTTAAGTAAAGAGATCAGCATGCTCTCGACATCTCAAGTCTCAGATTAATTTTATCCCTCTCACTCCCAAAACAAGTCTAACCTACTCTGGGGCATGTGTCTAAAATTCWCAGAGGAACCTGAAGGAGGCAGTTCCCAAAACTGGTCAGTTTATTTGAACAAAACAGTGATCTGGCTGTGTTCCTTTCCTGATTCCAGGAGGATTGTCACACTGCCTAACACAGTTCAATTACTGGTCCTGCCAAATCAGAATTTTCTTATACTGCCAGATGTGTTTCTTGCTGTGCACCTAGGTGTGGACTGATTTCACCCTCACATCAGGTTGTTTATAATATGGTATGAATATGTAAAAAAAAAAAAAA